>CAUYSK010057820.1:0-17087 GCA_963575035.1 Avahi laniger
TTTTTTTTTTTTTTGAGACAGAGTCTCACTCTGTTGCCTGGGCTAGAGTGCCGTGGCGTCAGCCTAGCTCACAGCAACCTCAAACTCCTGGGCTCAAGCAATCCTCCTGCCTCAGCCTCCCGAGTAGCTGGGACTACAGGCATGAACCACCATGCCTGGCTAATTTTTTTATATATATATATTTTTTACTTGTCCAGCTAATTTCTATTTTTTTTAATAGAGACAGAGTCTCACTCTTGCTCAGGCTGGTCTCGAACTCCTGAGCTCAAATGATCTTCCCACCTTGGCCTCCCAGAGTGTTAGGATTACAGGCGTGAGCCACCACACCTGGCCATCAGTCACAATTTTGAGGCTAATGGGATTCTCTTTCCTTGAAGCTTGATTTTCAGAAGGGGACAAACATTAGCTACCTTTTTTTTTTTTTTTTTGAGTCAATGAGAGAATAGAGCCACCTAGAATCCAAGTTAGAAAGTGTAAACATAGAATCCTTTCATATAATAAGTCCTTTTCTACTGCTGGTTGCTCCCTTGAATTTGATGATCAAGGTTATAATAAGGTGGTTAATTCCAATTAAGTATATGTGTCCATCTTTTTTCTTTAAAATAACAATAAAAGTTTGGATAAAGTTTTTTAAACTTTATTTTTTTAGAGTGGTTTTAGATTCATAGCAAAAATGAGAGTAAGGTCCGGAGAGTCTTCATATGCCCCCTACCTCACACATAGATAAACTCCTTGTTATCAATATCCCTCACCAGAGTGGTATAGTTGTTACAATTGTTGAACCTACATTGACACATCATGATCACCCAAAGCCTACATTTTACATTAGAGTTGCATAAAATTTTTATTTGTGAAGTTTTCATAGAATTATTAGTTATTATTTATATTTATGTTCAGTAATATTTTTTCAGATATTTACTTCACATATAATTTGTAGATTTGGTTGTAATTAAAATTGCTTGTTGTTAAAATTGGATTTATTAACATACAGAGCCAAGTTTCCTGTTTGGTGAAGGGACTATACCAATCATACCATGTCATATGTGTCTTCAAATATTCTTAAGCCTTTTTTTTCATTTTTCTATGGCTGCAGTGGATGAGAGCCAGAACTTTGTCTTATCCTCCTTTGTATCACCACAATGACTTTGTCAAGAAAGTTTCTTCTTTTTTCCCCACAGCTGTTTATTCGGAAAAAAATTTCAAACCACAGAAAATTTGCAAGAATAGTACAATGAACACTCACATACTCTTCACCTATATTTTCCAACTGTTATCATTTTGCCACATTTACTTTACCACTTCACACATACATACACTTTTTCTTTGGTTGAACCATTTGAGGATTGGTTCAACTTGTGACTCTTAAGTACAAGTTATTTTCTTACATGACCACAATACAATTATCACATGAGAAGGAAATTTAACATATAATTCTATTATCTAATATATAATCCATATTCAGATTTCCCCAATTGTCCCAATAATGTTCTGTATAGCTTTCATTTATACGTATGTGTGTGCACACATATATAAAAATGTTTTAACTAAATCAAATTTGTTTTTAAAAATCAGGATCTCATCAAGGAATACAGTTGCATTTAGTTTTCACATTTCTTTGGTTTCCTTTAATCTTTAACAATTCTCCTGCTTTTTGTTTTTAGTCCTTCATATCATTATTTTTTAAGTGTTTGGGCCATGTTTGCATAATACCCTCAATCATTTTTTTGGCAGTAATAATTATACTGTGTAAGTGGTGGTCATTTCTTAGTGGATCACATCAAGAAGTATTAGTTTAATAATTGGTTAACATGATGTCTTCAGTGTTTCTCCATTGCAAGAGTACCTTTTCCTCTCTGCAATTAATAATTAATATGAGGGTGATTCTTTGAGACTGTGAGTATACTGTTCCCCAACAATCTTTCAACCAATGATTTTACTATTTTTTGATGACTTTCACCTGAATCAGTTATAACTGTGGGGCTTACATGGTGATGATTTTTTTCTTTCTATTAAATTTTTTTTACATCTCTTAGTTTGTATGATAGGTTCTTAAAACATAAATATGTTTGAATGAATGACACTCTAGGTAAGGAATGTTATAGGGAAACAAGTTTCAGCTCAGTATAAAAGAAACTAACCGAGTTAATTATTTTGTTTTGGTGCTCTCCCATTGTTCAATACTCTAATATTTATCTGATAAAGTGAAGGAAAACAAACTCTTTAAGGCCAGACTGGAATATATTTTCCTCATTTTTATGGTCTAGTAGAGTACCTGCCACTTAATAATAGGTGCTCAGTAAATGAAGTAAATTTCTTTTCACAGAATGTAATTGTATACTTAAATACTAGTAGGCCAACTGACCATCAGTTATGATATTAAAAGGAGGATTTAGATACCATTAAATAGCAAGTTAGAATAGATTATGTTATTTTCTGTACCAGGCCTTCAAATCAGATATAGGGGGAGGAAAGGGAGGGTAAAAACTTAACTATCGGGTACAATAAACACTATTTGGCTGATGGGCACACTAAAAGCCCCAACTTAAGCATTATAAAAGATATCCATGTAACAAAATCATTTGTACCCCCTTAATATTTTGAAATTAAACCAAATATTTTGCCAATAAAACTTTCCAAGTCTCCTCTTATATGATGCCATTCTGACCACACTGGAGAATTTTAGCAAAAACCCACTAAAAACTTCTAGTCCTAAATTACAGATAGTATAGACAAAAGTATGGCAAAACAGCATATTTTTAAGAAATAGTTTTAATCTTTTTTCAGGTATAAAATACATATGGCAAAGTGCTTGAAGAGCATTAATTGTTAGTAAACAACATGGATTTATATATTATATATTTTATATGTAATGGTTATATATATGTAACTACCATCTAGGTGAAGATACAGAATATTTCCATCACTGCATTAGGTTCCCTCATGTACTTTTTCTGTCACCAGCTTTCCCCCTTTTTCTAGGTAACCATTATTCTGACTTCTTTCACCATAGGTTAGTTTTGCCTATTCTTGAATTTCACATAAATGAAAACGTATAATATATAATGTTTTGTGTTTAGCCTCTTAAGCTCAGCCTAATATTTATGAGATTTATCCATGTTATTGTATGCATCAAAAATTAATTTTTAATTGCTGAGTAGTATTCCATTGTATGAATACACCACAGTTTATCTGTTTTCCTGTTAATGGACATTTAAATTGTTTCCCGGTTTTGGCTATTGTGAATAAAGCTGCTATGAACATTTTTATACATGTTAAAAAAAACTTTTAAATGTTTTTCTTTTAGCTTTTTAAAAGGTTCTATCTCCTGTTTAATTATAGAGAACATGGAGAGGAAAACATCACTTTAATAGACCTTTGAGCATGTTCTATTAAATAATTATTAAGTGGATTTAACTCCACCCAAAATGTTTTGCAATATTACATTTATGAAATGTAGCTAATATGATCTGCATACTAATGCAAAGAAAAATGAAGTTTTATTTTATTACACTGTAATGGAAAATGATGACCTATTTTAATCTCTGTATTTTATTAAATTTATTTTTTCCTTTTTTTATTGTAGCAAAATATATATAACATAAAATACCATTTTAACCATTTTTAAGTGTACAATTCAGTGTTAAGTATTAATACTTTCACATTATTGTGTAATCATCACCACTATTCTCAAAGTTCATTTTAAAAAGCAATATAAATGACACGTTAAGTAGATCCAAAGGCAATAAAGATTAATGAGATAATATTGAAATTTTGTTTCTTTTGCCACTGCTGGTTTTAAAAAATATTTTTCTTTTATGGCAAAAGAAACCTGGGTAAAGGAATCTTTAACTCAGGCTATAAGGCCTCTTCTCTCAATACTGTGATTTGGTGATACCAAAAGGAGAGCCATATACATTTGAAAACATTTTCTTGGCCATGTGGTGGCTCAGGCCTGTAATCCTAGCACTCTGGGAGGCTGAGGTGGACGGATCGTTTGAGCTTAGGAGTTCGAGACCAGCCTGAGCAAGAGCGAGGCTCGTCTCTACTATAAATAGAAAGAAATTAGCCAAACAACTAAAAATAGAAAAAATCAGCTGGGCACGGGGGTGCGTGCCTGTAGTCCCAGCTACTCGGGAGGCTGAGGCAGAAGGATTGCTTGAGCCTAGGAGTTTGAGGTTGCTGTGAACTAGGCTGACGCCACAGCACTCTAGCCCAGGCAAGAGAGTGAGACTCTGTCTCAAAAAAAAAACCCAAAAAACAAACAAACAAAAACCATTTTCATCATATAATGAGTATCTTGTGCTGTCTTTCAAAAAGTATAAATTTCAGATTTTCACTTAGCTTCCCGTTTATATTCTTCACTATATTCTGCCAATGTCTTGAATAATACTTTGCTGATTTGCTTTTTGTAGGTGGATGTTTCTCTCTTCTCTGGGAGTATAACTCAGGTTGGAAGTCCTGTTGGAAGTGCAATGAACCTTATTCCCGAAGATGGCCTTCCTCCCATTCTCATCTCCACTGGTGTAAAAGGAGGTATGTGGACCGAAATATTTAAACAAATATAATTATATATGCCAAATATTGCCTTCTCGTGAAGGGAAGGAGAAAGAATTTGAGTGATAACTGCCTTTCTCCTTCCTATGCAACAAAATAAGCAACTACCCCAGTGCCATGAGAACAATGTTGCTATTATTGATTTTTTTAGAGTAGATGTTTATGTTTTTATATCATAATGTCATTTTCATTTTTTGGAAAGATACATTAATTACAGTATAAATGTAGTATTGGCAGTTTTAAAAAATATTTCAAAGCATATAATATTCTGAAGAGTTGCTTGTAGGTCTAGGATTGGCTTATCCTGATACAGTTGTTAATTTAGCTTTCTCTTTTGAGGTATGATGTACATTCAGAAAGATGCATATAATAATGTGAAGAGCACTGAACTTAAATAACAATTTTACTGACAAAAAATATTTTTAGAGAGTCCTGGTAAGAAGTAAACTTGCAAGTCAAAGGAATGCTTAAGTTTATGTGAAATTTTATTGTTGATATATCCAGATCAGCCTATACTCAGTACATTTTAAGGAGATGGTTTATTAATAACGTCTCCTGAATTTTGTCCTAGGCTTTTACCTCATCTCCTTGTCTTCAATCTTATTCTATTTTCTCTTCCATACTGTTGCCAGTTAATCTTTTTAAACATGGATATTATCATATATTGCTCTTGCTTGGAAATATTTAATGGATTTCCAGTGCCTCTAGTATAAATTATCTCTGTAGACAATTTTCCTTATAATCTTATCTCAACCCACTTTCCAGCCATTTGTTATCAAATTCATTTCCAGTCATTATGCCAGCATCTTAACATGCATAGTTCAGATTATTTGCTTTTTTTTTGAGTATTCACTTTTCATTCTTCCATGCTTTTTCTTTTACTGTGGAATAATAGAAAGAGAATAGACTTCAGAATTGGACAAACCTGAGTTTTAACGCTAGTACCATTCTATTCTAGCTGTGTGATTCAGTTGGCAAGTCATTTATCGTCTCTGAATCTGTTTCTTAGTCTTTTTTTGTTTTGTTTTATTTGTTTTTGTTTTTTTGAGACAATGTCTCACTTTGTCACTGAGGTTGGGGTACAGTGGCTATGATCATAGTTCAGTGCAGCCTCAAACTCCTGGGCGCAAGCGATCCTCCTGCCTCAGCCTCCTGAATAGCTAGCACTACACCCTGCCTGGCTATTTTTTTTTCTTTTTTGTGGAGAAGGGGTCTCGTTATGTTACCCAGGCTGGTCTCAAACTTTTAGAATCCTCCTGCCTCCGCCTCCCAAAGTGCTGGAAGTATAGGCTCAGGCCACCGTGCCTGGCCCCTAGTCTGTTTTTTAATAAATTACACAACTGCACCTACTTAATCATCATTGTGAGTATTAAATTAGATATCATACCTGTAGTACCCAGCAAGAAAGTACCTGCTACAAAGCAGGCACGTAATTAATATTTTTCTTTTCTTCCTTTCCTCTGTGTGGAACACCCCTCTATACTGGAATAGAAGAATACTCTAGACTTCCTCTGAAGAACTTCTCAACCTTTCAAAATCCAGTTTAATGGTTAACTCTTCTCTGAATCCTTACCTAGGCTGCCTACAAAGTACTGTTTTGCTTATCTCTGTTCTAATGGCAGTTCTTATAGACTGCTGCTACATAACACTTTTCTCATTGTAATTTAAATATTTTATACATCTTATTCTTTCACTTAGACCATGAATTCCCTCAGTCTTAATTCATATTTGTGTCTTCTGCTCCTTGGATGGTGCTGGGCACATAGTAGGCTCTCAGCAAATGTTGGCTGAATGTATTGTACTATCAAATCCAACTGTGTCCCAGATAGTTCAACAATGAACTTTCATATAAGGTTAAGCATTCTTTTGTTAGTAAAATTGCTACAGAAGTTTCAAATTTTGGTCACATTAATAAATCTTAGATTAATAAAGAATTAAGGTAGCCTACTCTGTTGTTAAAATAAGTCAGACTGTAGGATTTCATTTTCATAAAATGTTATATCCAAGAAATCTAATTGTTGAAACCTCTCCTAACTTCCTTGGCTTTAGTTACAAAAAATAAATAAATAAATAAATAAATAAAAACCTCCCCTACCAAGAAAGAACAACTAGTTATATATATTTACTTAAACTATATTATAATCTCTTCACCAGAATTTTGCAATTTTGTATTCCAGTGGAATAACTTCATTAAAAGATTTTTTTTACACTGAGTATTTCTCTTTCCAGTAAATACTTTTATTAATATATATATTAATATTTCCTATTACATCCAAAAAATCAATTTTTAAATTTCTATTAGTCGGTGGGCTATAATGTTACTTGGCTCTACTTGACTGTTCCTTAATGATGCATTTTATATACGATCAACCAAACAACATCCACCTTTGAAGTTTTCTATTCCTTTTCCATGTCTCTAGATTCTGTAATGATTATTACCCTTGATTTTGACTTCAAGCTGATAGGACCAGTGTCATTCAAAATGAAATGGTTAAACACTGCATGCTGTGCTTCCAGAAACTAAACAGGAAGGGTTACATTCAGAGTCTCAAGTATTAACTTGTCCATGTTCAACCCCAACTCTTTGACATTCTTTCCATAGGTAACTAGTATATTATCACTTTCTTGTGTATCATGGGTTAATTTATATGTTGGTCTTAGAACATGTATTATGTGAAATTCTTGTTATGATAGTTGGAAAATTTTTGTTAAATAAAAGAGTTGTCTTTAGACTATGGGGAGAGGTCTGTACATAGGATAACAATATTATTATCCAAAGTGGACTGGGTCACTTTTGAGAGTAAAAGGGGGCGCTATTAACATGATACTAGTACAGTAGGTACAAACCAGGATCTTTTTGTTCACTCTGTGGATCACATGCTTGTCTCTTTGCTGTGAATAATCAGCCTATTCCTCCGTGAGATTTTCTTCTTGATTTGTCTCTTTAACCAATCTATTACATTGTTTTCTCCCCTTGCAGACTATGCTGTGGAAGAGAAACCATCACAGATTTCAGTAATGCAGCAATTAGAGGATGGTGGCCCTGACCCACTTGTGTTTGTTTTAAATGCAAATTTATTGTCAATGGTTAAAATTGTAAATTGTAAGTAAGAAATTTCTAAAATTACAATGAAATGCTTACTGATTCATAGATAGTAAATAAAGCTTTCAAAATTCATTACACACAAGTCTTTTTATGTAGAGCCACATCTTACTGAATACTGAATTCTGAAGAAGTTGGTTTGTGTAAAATAACATATTTCAGAGGACAGCTATGAGACTGAAACTCTTGCCTTTAGTCACAGGGGTGAGGTAGGTGAATCTCCATGGAGAAAAGCCAAACAAATCTTAAACAAATCTGAGTTAAATTCCTTCTTAGACGAATGTGTTAAGTTACTACTCACCAGCAGAGTAACTGGTGTTGGAGAAATTATCCAGGCAGGCCAGACAATTCACATGCTAGGTTTTAATCCCAGAAACCTTAATCATGGTGTTAAACTTTATTTAGGAAAAGTGTTAATTAACTAACTCACAGTAAAGCTTCAATATATCATAAGTTAAGATTCAGAAGAAACTTCTTAATTCTTGCTGCTACTTTCATAGGCATCAGAACGAGAAAGAGGAGAGTAACTTAGAATCCTGATTCTGCTTTGCAATATGGTATGGGAAAATAGAGAATGCGTTTATCCTGAATGAGTGTAACAGGCAGTTTTGAGGAAGGAGGGGATCTCTGAGGAATAGTCCTCCAGTTCCCACTATGTATTTATTTTAAGTTGACCGTGGAAACCAGACACACTTAATATACTACTTCCTTGGAGGTGCTACACTGATGAAATGTAGGTTTCTGGCTTACTTGTTAATCACACTCTTGTGTGTTTGGCCGGTTATTAATGTTTGCTTTCTTTCCTTCAAAATCAAAAATAATTTGCTTGAAATTTCAGTTTGCCATATCTGGTTTATAAGTTATACTTAGAAATTAGCTAACGTAGAATTCCTGAAGTGTACACGTCATCACTGGGAACTTCCTGTTTAGGTATATAAAGTAACAATTCCCAAAGTAAAAGAAAGGAATCTTTCTTTTTTGATTTACATTCGTTTTGATTTACATTCATTTTGATTTACATGGTGGTATTCATAATTTTATTTGACTCCTTTTTTAATTCCTTTGGGGAATCCCATTGTGTTGGGGTACAAATAATAAAAGTGTCAAGGATTAAACATTATTTTGGACTTACATACGGCTTCTGCTGTTTGTGCTTTGTATAGCTTTAAAGTGAAGGTGCGGAAGTAAGCAGTTCAAAAAAACCATCCTTTTCACCACTTGTTATAGCATGAAGCCAAATAAAATCATGTTGCTGATTTTCTAGAATTTTCTCCCAGAAAGGACTGTAGTTAAAAAAGTGAGAATCTTTTGGTCATAAGTATACATTAAAAATGTATTTTCTTTAGGCCACAACCTAAAGTCAAAACTGTAACATTGGCTTTCATTGTTGTTTCTGGCCTTACATAGTAAAGTGATTTTTTTTTTTTTAAACATAAAGGTAGAGAACTATATTCTTCAACCATTATAGCATAGCATAGGATATATAGTTTGGTTTTATTTATTATTAATAGAATGTTGCTTTTAATAATTGTACCTTTTAATTATAGGAGTTAAAAGTTTTAAGTGAATTTTCTTTCATTATCATTTCTTTTACTTTCTTTCCAATCATTTTTCTAAGTGTTTAGAAAAGAGCCGGGATTGACATTCATATGTTTTACTTTCTATAATAGTTTTTTGGCTTAACACAGTGACAGTTCACAGTTGAATTATACAGACTCAGTATGATCTATTTTAATCTTTGCTGTATTGTAAAAGATTTCTTTGCATCTTTCTTAAGAGTAAAGATCAAGAGGAATGTCTTTATTTTTATATTTTTATTCCATCAATAGATGTGAACAGGAAGTGCTGGTGTTTCACAACCAAGGGAATGCATGCAGTGGGTCAGTCTGAGATAGTCATTCTTCTACAGTGTCTACCGGATGAAAAGTGTTTGCCAAAGGATATCTTTAATCACTTTGTGCAGCTTTATCGGGATGCTCTGGCAGGTGGGAATGCTTTATGACTTAGTCTACTCCCTTTGTGCATGATAAACATTTTTGCACTCAGATACAAAATAATAGTCTTAACTTTGGACTTAAGTATGGCATGGGACTTTGATATTAGTGGGCAAGTTAGAACTTGCCACAGTGTAAAGAAATTTTAAATTTTAGTATTTTACCTGGTGTGGTGGTTATTGTTTTATAGAGGCTGGAATTAAAGTCGTAAAAGAATAATTCACTGACCTTGATGTAATAATATTTTCCCTTTAGTGGCTTAGGGGTCATGACATTGGTACCTGGTAGAAGAAAGCTTATTCATAACTTACTGCTTGTTTCTTCAGTTAAGAATATTTATATAATCAGAATGTAAACACTGTATTGAATATTCAGATTTCAAAAACAGCATAGATGACTTCATTATGGTTTCAAAATAAATTGTAAATATTTAAAAGTAAAGGCATAGCTATAAGAAGTTGTGGAAGACTAAGATTAATAATATAAAGAAATACTAATGTTGAGAGAGAAAGAAACATTATTATTTATTTGAATTACAGTTACCTATAATTACACTGTATTATTTGCCATTACAAAGTCAGCCTCCCAATTTAACAGAGGAGTTAAGTAGTGGTGTAATTAAACTAAATTCTCATTTATGGTAACAGGAAGTCAATAAATAATATCTATACTTGATAAATAAGAAAAGAATAGTATAAGTATAGAAACTAAAACAAATGAATAATAAAAGAGATTGTCTCTGAGGAACAAAGCTTGGAGAGTGGGGTGAGGGTGGCCAGGAAATTAAAACTATTTTCATGTATTATTTGATTGTATTTCATAAACATATTAGGAACATAAATTATTCATATTTTCTAAGTGCAATAATTCCCATTGTGGGGTTCTATGCCAAAGACTATCCAAAATATAAAATGCACTTTTGGACATGAAAGTGTTTATTGTAACGTTACCTAAATTTAACACAAACATTCAGAAGCAACCTAAATGCTCCAGCTATAGGTGAAAAGTTTAACTGTTTTACACTTATTAGATACATGCATCTTTTTTAGAACATTTTTTAGTCATTAAAGTATTATATATGGAAGTAATGTAATAACATGGAAAATGTTGAAATTAGTACAAAAGTAGGATATAAAATTGTATTTTAAATGTAATTGCAAAAATTATGCCTTTATGTTTTAATTAGTCTCTATGATAATTTAGGTATAATATTTCATAAGGGCAAGGTGGAAACTGAGCACATGATACCTGTGAAGCTGCCGTGCAGGGTGGGGAACCTGCGGCTTGGGGCCACATGTGGCTTTCTGGATCCTTGAGTGTGTTCTTTTGACTGAATTCAAATTTTGCAGAACAAATAATCCTTTATTAATAAAAGAATTCAGGCCAGGCGCGGTGGCTCACGCCTGTAATCCTAGCTCTCTGGGAGGCCGAGGCGGGCGGATTGTTTGAGCTCAGGAGTTCCAGACCAGCCTGAGCAAGAGTGAGACTCCGTCTCTACTAAAATTAGAAAGAAATTAATTGGACAACTAAAAATATATAGAAAAAATTAGCCGGGCATGATGGCGCATGCCTGTAGTCCCAGCTACTCGGGAGGCTGAGGCAATAGGATCGCTTGAGCCCAGGAGTTTGAGGTTGCTGTGAGCTAGGATGACACCATGGCACTCTAGCCCGGGCAACAGAGCAAGACTTTGTCTCAAAAAAAAAAAAAAAAAAAAAAATTCAAATTTTACAGAACAAATAATCCTTTTATTAATAAAAGGAGTTTGGATTTAGTCGAAGGGCCACACTCAGGGATCCAGGGGCCACATGTGACCTTGAGGCTATACGTTCCCCACCCTGAATGACCTAAGCATTTCTCCTCAATTTGATCGCATTTACATGTAAAAACTTTTGAGAAATGACATTGGAGGTTCAAGTAATTGTACGTTCATGCGAATTTTGAGAGAATGTCAGGGGCTAGGCGTGGAAGGTTCATGAATGTGTTGTCTAAGGAGCCCATCCTTTATTCTGTAGGCAGTGAAGAACCTTTGAAAGAATTTGAGATGGTGAATAACATAATCAGATTTGCATTTTAGAAAGATGACTGTGGAAGCAATGTGAAAAGTGAATCAAAGTCCATGAGTCTAGTGGCAGTTAAAAGCAATTGCAGTGGATAAGCAAATGTGTATTCATACACTACAATACCGCTCAACATAAAAATGAACTAACTGCTGATATATGCAACAACATGGATGAATCTCCCAGATATTATGCTGAGGAAAAAAAGCCAGGCCAAAAAATGTATTAATATATATTGAGTGATTCCATTTATATGATTCTCTGGAACAGGCTACATGAATCTGTGGTGATAGAAATCAGATCAGTGTTTGCTTGAAGTGAGGTGGGGGTGTGAGTGCTGAAATTGACTACGGAGGGGTCCAAGGAGCTTTCTGAGATGATATAATGTCCTATATCTTGATAGTGCTCACATGGATGTTTACATTTGTCAGAACTCATTGAACTATATGTTTAAAATCTGTTTGTTTTACTGTATGTAAATTACACTTCGATAAAATTTACTTTTAAAAAAGCTATGGCAGGAAATTAAGAAATTATCAGGGTTTAAATTAAGTAATGGCAGTGGTAATAAAGAATATTGGAGAGAAGACAGGCGTGGTGGCATGTACCTGTAATCTCAGCCATTCAGCTGAGGCAGGAAGATCACGAGCCCAGGAGTTGGAGCCTAGCCTGGGCAACATAGTGAGACTCCATCTTTTTTTTTTAAAGAAAAAAAGAATATTAGAGAAGAAGGATATAAAAGACATGATGCTTCAATTCAATAGGATTTGGTAATTAATTGGCTTTTGGGGGATTTGAGGGGATAAGTCAAGGATGGCTTCAGATTTCTGGCTTGAGCTCCTGAGTGCATGTTGGTTTTATTCATTGAGATGATGAATAGAAGAAAAAGAACAGATTTGTCAGAGGAGAGGGAAATGAGTTGTGTTCAGTCTTTTGAATTTGAAATAATCACATCAGATAGAATATGTAAATGGCAGATGAATGTATGGGAATGGACCCTAAAAGAGATCTGGGATAAAATACGGATTTGGGAGACACAGTTTTCATGTGATAGTTGAAACTGGTGATAAGCCAGTGTGAAGAGACTAGGACTGGATAGAATCCTGGGAAATACCTGCTGGGAACGGATACGAATCATTACATGAATCATTAAAATATATGTTTAGCATAAATGGTTATGCATTTTTAAAAAGTGTCCTTATATATCAGTGTAGTCCATTTTGAACTATTAAAATAGGAAAATTTTATAAAAATTACTTGGAATTGACTATAAAGTAATAGTGATAGTCAAACTATAATACATCTAAGCCATCTTAAAATATTTTCTATAATGTAAGATGGGGACATGTATATCTAAGTAAATAACATTTCAAAAGTGTAAAGGAGATATGAGAGTCTCTC
This sequence comes from Avahi laniger, assembly GCA_963575035.1. Classification (NCBI taxonomy): domain Eukaryota; kingdom Metazoa; phylum Chordata; class Mammalia; order Primates; family Indriidae; genus Avahi; species Avahi laniger. Next base: position 13,111 of record CAUYSK010057820.1, read on the forward strand.
CTTGAGTTAGAATTATTTCACAGCTCATCAAATACTGGGACTAGAAGGTATCTTAGATCATGTAGTACAAATTTTTCATGTTTCAGCTGAGGAAAATGAGACCTAGAGGAGTTAATGACATGCCTAAATCACAGACCTAGTTGGTGGCAGAATTAGGACTACATCCCCACACTGAATTATGTTAATTGCCTCTGTGTATGTATTAATATTATAGTACATCAGTTTTTAAAAACAGATATACGTAATATCTGTGCACTATGCAGTCTTTATTAAGAATCCTATTTTTGGATAATCAGGGTAGTAGTATGACAGATTTCACTATAAATTTTTTGTAACTGAAAATATATTTTAGAACATAGGTGTTCTATGTTTAGAACATAGGTGTTCTAAAAGGATCCCAATTTGTTATTTTTCTCCTCTGCGTAGCATATTGTATGGAATTGACAAATTGCATCTTAAATTTCTCCTGAGTATGAAACCTTGAATACTCTGTCACGAGTTTAGGGTTATAAATCACTCAATAAGTCTTAGAAGTCCTGGAATGAGCTTTCTTTATAATCTGTGAATTTTACAATTGAAACTACCTGTGTTTAATAACAATACATGTGTGTATCTATGCTTCTTATTTAGTGTATATACACTTTTTTGTCATACATAGTTCATACTTTCTACAGTGAGGGAAAAAATTATAATTTGTGAAAAATTAGATTCTGAGAGTTTCAGGATACCTTCTGGGTATTTCAGTGGCATGAGAAATTCTAGATTAGATATTTTTTGTCCCCATCTCTCCTCCCTTCCTCCATGTTTTATACCCGTGTTTTGCAAACAAATATTCAGAACATGGATTTGAATGAAATGGGACTTGTAGCTACCAGATTATTTTTCTGGAATTAATCTCTGTTTGTTTCCCTCTCTTACTCAAAAACCTATTTTGGCTTCATGTTGCTCTTGGAATAAACTGTGTACTCTAATGTTCAGTACTCTGCATGGTCTGATCCTGTATTTTTAGTCTCTTTTCCCACTGGTCATCTCCCCATATTTCCACTGTAGCAAAAAACATTTCTTGGTTCTTTATATATTATATCTTTACATATCCATGATTATGGTGCCCCCCTGCTATTTCCTAACACCTCAACTATCTGAATCCTATTCCCTTAAGTCTTAAAGACCACTTTCTCCATAAATTTTTCCTTGATGATCCTCCCAGACAGTACTCTCTTCTTCTGAACTCCTTTAATACTTAATTTTTAAAAAATTATTTAGTATTACTATGGTTTGAATGTTTGTCCCCTCCAAAACTCATGTTGAAGAAATTAAAAAAAAATTTAATTATTATGGGTACATAATAGTTGTATGTATTTATAGAGTATATGTGATATTTTGGTATAGGCATACAATGTATAATAATCAAGGTATCCATTACCTCAAGCATTTATCATTTCTTTGTGTTAGGAACATTACAGTTCCACTCTTTTAGTTATTTTAAAGTAAACCATAACTTATTGTTGACTATAGTCACTTTGTTGTGCTATCAACTATTTTTTGTTCTATCTAACTATCTAACTATATTTTTGTACCCATTAACCATCCCCACTTTATTCTTTCGTTCCCACTACCCTTCCCAGCCTCTGGTAACCATCATTCTACTCTCTGCCTCCATGAGATCAATTGTTTTAATATTTAGCTCCCACATATGAGTGAGAATGTATGAGATTTGGCTTACTTCACTTAACATAATGTTCTCCAGTTCTATCCATATTGTTGCAAATGACAGGATTTCATATTTTTTACGGCTGAATAATGTTCTAGCATGTATATGTACCACATTTTCTTTATCCATTCATCTGTTGATGGGCACTTAGGTTGATTCTAAATCTTGGCTATTGTGAATAGTGCTGCAATAAACATGGGAGTGCAGATATCTTTGCAGTATACTACTGATTTCCTTTCTTTTGGATATATACTCAGCCACAGGATTGCAGGGTCATATGGTCGTTCTATTTTTAGTTTTTTGAGGAACCTCCCTACTGATTTCCATCTTGGTTGCACTAATCTACATTCCCACCCACATTGTGTGAGGGTTGCCCTTTCTCCACATCCTTGCCAGCGTTTGTCTTTGCCTGTCTTTTGATAAAAGCCATTTTAACTGGGGTGAGATGATTATCTCATGTTTTGATTTGCATTTCTCAGAAGACTAATGATGTTGAGCATTTTTTCAATACCCGTTGGCCATTTGTATGTCTTCTTTTGAGAAATGTCTGTTCAGATCTTTTGCCCATTTTTAATCAGATTATTTGATTTTTTTCCTGTTGAGTTGTTTGAGCTCCTTATATATTCTAGTTCTTAATCCCTTGTCAGATGGGTAGTTTGCAAGTATTTTCTTCCATTCTGTGAGTTGTCTCTTTCCTTCGTTTGCTGTGTACAAGCTTTTTAACTTGATGTGATCCTGTTTGTCCAATTTTGCTTTGGTTGCCTGTGCTTTGGGGGTATTACTCAAGAAATTATTGCCCCGACTGATGTCGTGGAGCATTTCCCCAGTGTTTTCTTTTAGTAGTTTTCATAGTTTCAGGTCTTAGATTTAAGTCTTTAATTCTTTTTGATTTGATTTTTGTATATGGTGAGAGATAAGGGTCTAGTTTCATTCTTCTGTATATGTATATCCGGTTTTCCCAGCACCATTTATTGAAGAGACTGTCATTTCTCCAATGTATGCTTTTGGCACTTTGTCTAAAGTAAATTCACTATAGGAGTGTGGGTTTATTTCTGGATTCTCTATTCTGTTCCATTGGTCTTTGTGTCTGTTTTGATGTTTTGATTACTGTAGCTTTGTGGTATAATTTGAAGTCAGGTAATGAGATTCCTTCAGTTTTGTTCTTTTTGTTCAGGATGACTTTGGCTATGCTAGGTCTTTTGTGGTCCCATATAAATTTTAAGATTATTTTTTCTATTTCTGTGAACAATGTCATTGGTATTGATATTTTTATGGGGATTGCATTGAATCTGTAGATTGATTTGGGTAGTATGGACATTTTAAACAGTATTCAGTCTTCTAATCCATGAGCATGAAATATCTTTCCCTTTTTTGGTATCCTCTTCAGTTTCTTTCATCAGTGTTTCATAGTTTTCATCATACAGGTCTTCCACTTCTTTGGTGAAGTTTATCAATTTATTCCTAGGTATTTTATTTTATTTATAGCTATTCTAAATGGGATTACTATCTTGGTTTCTTTTTCATGCCGTCTGCAAACAGGGATAATTTGATTTCTTCCTTTCCAATTTGGATGCCATTTATTTCTTTCTCTTGTCTGATTCTCTAGCTATGACTTCCAATACTATGTTGAATAATAGTGGTGAAAGTGGGCATCCTTGTCTTGTTCCAGATGTTAGAGGAAATGCTTTCAGTTTTTCCCCATTTGATATGATACTAGTTATGGGTCTGCCATATGTGGTTTTTATTGTGTTGAGGTACGTTCCTCTATACTCAGTTTTAAAAAGAGAGTTTTTGTCATGAAGGAATATTGAGTTTTATGGGATGCTTTTTTAGCTTCAGTTGAGATGATCATATGGTTTTTGTCCTTTGTTCTGTTGATACGATGTATCACATTGATTGATTTCCCATATTGAAATTTAATTGCCATTGTAATAGTATTAGGAAGAGGGACCTTTAAGAGGTGATTAGGCCATGAGGGCTCTACCCTCCTGGATGGGACTGGTGCTGTTGCAAACGGAAGAGTTTGGCCCATTCTTGCTCTCTCCGTGGCTTGTCTTTTCATTTTCTTAACGGTTTTTAAAAGAGCAGAAGTTTAAATTTTGAAAAGTTCAGCATACCAGTTTTTCTTTTATGGTTTATACTTTTAGTTTTCTAAGAAATCTTTGCCTTAACCCAAGGTCATAAAATTTTCTTTTATTTTTTTTCTGAAAGTTTCTAGTTGTAGCTATTACATACAGATCTATGTGTTCACCTAAAAAAAAAAAAA
>CAUYSK010057822.1:0-47518 GCA_963575035.1 Avahi laniger
AGCTCCCGCTTTGCCTATAATCTTTATAAACTTATAAAACTATATCTTTGTCTCAGTGTATTCTTTTATTTCTTCCATTTTCCATTTCTCTCTATTATTTTCTTATCCCTTGCAACTCTACCAAAGGGACTCGGTTTTTTGCAGGGAACGCTGGCCACGTTCCCGACACCAACATGTTATCAGGAAGGTGGAAAGACAATGCACAGAATGGGGAAAAGTATTTTCAAATTATATATCTGATAAGGGGCTTGTATCTAGAATATGTAATGAACACTTTCAATTCAATATGAAGGAGACAAATAACTCAATAAAATGATCAACAAATTTTAGTAGACAGTTCTCTAAAAAATATTTATAAATGGTGAATAAATACAGGAAAAGGTACACAACATCATTTCTCATTAGAGAAATGCAAATTAGAACCACAGTAAGATACTATTACACATCTACTTGAATGATTATAATTAAAAAATCACATAATAACAATTGTTAAAAATTGTTGGTGAGAATGTGAAAAAATTAGGACATTCATACATTGTTACATTCATACACTGGGCATGTAAAATGGTATGGTCATTTTGGAAAACAGTTTGGTGGTTTCTCAAATTGTTAGACACAGCTACCATATGATCCAGCAATTCTAGAGAAATTCCAAGAAAAATGAAAATATACATTCACAAAAAAGTTGTACATAAATGCTTATAAACAGCATTATTAATAAATGCCAAAATGAAAACAACCCAATGTCCATCAAATGATAAATGAATTAAAAAAGATATGTACTGTAATGTAAAACTATTTAGCAATAAAAAGTAATACATTACTGAGAGATGCTACAACATGGATGATCTCAAAAACATTATGTTTGGTGATTGAAGCCGGCCACGAAAGACCTCATACTGAATAAGTCGATTTTTCTGAAATGTCTAGAGTAGGTAAATCTATAGTGACAGACAGTAGATTAGTGATTGCTTAGGGCTGGGAGGATGAGAGGGACATGGAGAGTGACTGCTGACGGGGAGAAGATTTCTGGATGAAATCTGCTAAATGATGTTGCTATGACGGAAATGTTCTGAGATTAGACTGCGGCGATGGTTATACGACTTCTTAACATACTAAAGCCACTGAAGCATACACTTTAAAAAAGAAAATTTTGTTTATTTATCTATTCATTCATTCTTGATGGAGAATTTATCTTGATAAAAGTGTTAAAAGATCACAGTGATTTAATGAAGCAAGAGTTCATTCCTCACACATACTACACATTCGGCAGAGACTGGGAGAGGGGCTCTGCTCGCTGCGGACACTTCAGGACCCTGGCTGCGGGAAGGTCTGCTTTGTCATGTACTTCTGTGATCACGAAAATAGAATAAAAGGAATGTGGCGAAGTGCCTGTCGGCCCTAACAACTTCCGCATGGGAGCAATACACATCACTTCAACTCATGTTTCATTGGACAGAAGAAGTCACAGGTCACACCCAGCTTCAGAGAGGGTGGATAATTTCAATTTCACCGTAAACCTGGGGAGCAGAGAACTAGAATATCTGTGGAGAATCCTAATGAACGCCACGCTGGCCTGTCTTCTTTCCTAGATTTCCATTTCTGTGAACAATGACTCTGTATTTCCACACTGTAATATAATACCAAATTTCCTTAAATTCTTTTCTTTTTTTTATTTTGAATAAAATGGAGGTTTTTAAATGAGTAAGATTTAAAAGAAAATAAACAAAAACTGTACACACCAGTCTAGAATAATGCTTTCCTCACAGTAAATCTTTCATAACTCTGAGCCAGTTGAACAATTAAATAAGTAATGATTAAGTGCTAGTGCTGAGCAGTGAACGACCGCCAGCCTCATGCACGAATCAAGGGTCCGAATACTGCAGAAGTTTAGAGGAGAGGAGACCGAGGTGAGCCGAGGGGGCAGTCGGTGTTCCCAGCCCAGATCTCTTGTGTCAGTGCAGATGGATCACTAAACACTGCCGCAGTGACCCAGATGGATGGTGTTATCTGTGTCACGGTTTGTTTTCTTCCCAGATATGACTTGGGCAGAGCCTTGCAAGCTTAATGAGGGCAGAAAAGAGTAAGATCCAGAATCACTTAACCTTTCTGAATCTCCGTTTGCAAATCAAGATTGTAAAATGCAGCTGCACCTTAAAGCTCTGTGACAAAAGCTGCTGTTAGTATTGTATGCGGCATTTATTAAAGAGCAGAACTGCACTCCATGGGTATGGATTGCTGAACATATCAAAGCTTTAATAGTCACTCTGGAGGTAAATCCCTTTTTTTGCTGAATTCAGATTTCACAGAGATGCTTTAATGAAGACCCCCTCTTTTCCCAACACTTCATTAGGCAGTACAATTATACACACACTCGAGTCAGTTTTTACATCATGGAGAGGTTGTCGAAAGGACGGTCGAGAATGCTTTCAGGACGGGGCTGATTCTTTCATTTTATATGGGCTCTCAACAAAAGTTTACTGCTGGCAGAAATCAAAATCTCTATTTCTTTCATATTCCCATTAGACATATATCTACACTAATTTCAGTTCTTCAGGAAAGTAACTTTTCTCTCAAGAAACCTTTTCATGTGTCCATTATTGGAACTGGTTGTTATAATGATCCAATAACTGGATAATGGCCACGTTTTCATGACCTGGTTTGCACATAACTCTAAACAGGGAGAGGACAGTTAACTAATTCTCATAAAACATTCTTCATTTTTTCAATCTTCAGGTTTTTTTAAAAAAAATTCAGTTAAAAATATTTCTTTCCTTCTATCACCAGAAGGGAACAGTAAAAATTTCAGTTAAAAAGTCAGGAAAGAAAAAAAAAGCTGCTTAGCACTAGTACATGTAAATCTTAGTTTAAGTTATTTTAAAACGAGAAAAAATAACTAAGAGATATGGGAACAGATTTTATTTTTGAAAACTACTCTTACGATTATGGAAAGAACGGGAATAGGAATGATTTGGGAAAAGGAACAATGAACAAATCATAAATTAGAATTTATATATTTTATCTTAATAGTTATAGTATTTGGAAAAATGTAGAATGTCTACTAGGAATAAAAAGCAAAGCCATTTCCTTACCTTAACTATTTATCTTAGCTTTTTATTTATTGGAATTGCATAGTACTTGGCACAGAAAAGGTGCTTAATAAAAGCTTCTAGAATGAATTGCCCACACCCTGGCAAATGATCTTGGAATCTCTTCAAAATAGCAGATAGGCTGTTGCATCTGGCAAAGACACCCATACCTACAGTAACACCAAGAAAGCCATATGTAGAGCAGGGCATTTTTAGTACTTCCCTAAGGGAACCGCACCTACTGCTAATTCTGAAAAAAGAAAAAAAGCTCACGCCTAGAGTTGCAAAAACAATAATGAATAATAATCTAGAAATATCCATAAAGGACTCCCTATATATGTTGATCTATGTTTAAACATTGCTCTTTTCCCTATTTGCTTGTTCCATCAAAGAAGTGGCAGAATCAGTCCTGTGACACTTTGCACCTACTGAATATGCACAGTTTATTTTGGCAAGAATTCACCAAACACTTCTTTTACTGTGAGGCGCATACATGTCATTACAGGATGTAAAATGTTGAAGTGGGACCCTAAGGAAAGACAGATAGGGGAGTGAAAAAATGACATTAAAATTTTAGTCCTAAAAAAAAAGCAGGAGCAACAATTGTTATTTACTTTACGCATCGTTATTTTCTAATTCCCTTACTCCCATCTCGCTCAATGACATGAGAATTATAGTGAGTGAAGAAAACTCTCCATCTGTTAAAAATGTAAAATAAAACACTTAATCTGTGGGCAAGCACATTGAGTACCAAGAAATTTCTCATAAATGAAATGATAAGAGCAAGATCCTATATTTAGTAAAGTATAGCGGATAGAGATTTCTGAAAGATGTCTATTATATGGAAAGATGGGTTTGCAACTATTTCTATGGGTCTAGTGCTATTTTCTGTTCTCAAGTGAGATGAAACCCACTAGGCAACTGGTATGATGCTCACAGATTTACTCGTCAAGTAGGAAGATAATTTGCCGTGCGTCGTAGGTGAAGTACACAGTAGGTATCTACTATGTCCATGTGCTGCTCACCTTCACCCCTGGCTCTCCCTCCTCATGACTTCCTCTCACACAGTTGCAGGACTGGCTTGAGCTGCCATGTTCATGTGACATCAACCCTTCCCCATTGATAGTTCAAGGGTGGATTATCAAAAATCTTTTCCTTGGGAATTTGGGTGGCTGGTCCTGTGACAAGCAACTCTAGGAGGTATCAGTGGTCACGCATGTGTACCTGAGAAGCAGGGGAACCTTGTCAAGACAGAAAGAGTAGGGTCAAGGGCTACAGTAAGCACGGGAAAGAGAGAAGGAGGTAGAAGGCAAGAGAGTAGAGTGAGAGTGTGAGACAGGGAGAGAGAGATGCAGCAGACACATAGACAAGAGACAAGAGGCAGAAAAAGGGTCCAGACAAATTTCTAGGTCACAGCTATTCTTGAGGGCTGTCTGCATTCCAGCTCTTTGGTTCCAGAGGGGAAACTCTTTTCCTCTATAATGAAGTCACACTTACATGCCTAAGGTTTGCAAATGATTTGCGTTATTTGCAACCATGTCAATGTTATATTTCCAAGCAATTATTGTTTCTGGGTATTTATCTCCCCCTCTTCTCTCTCACTTGATCCAGGAGGGGATTTTTTCCTCCACCAGCTCACACCCAGTAGAAACAATAATTCAAAGAAGTCCTCTACCTAAGTGATAGACAAGAAGGGTGCCTGAAGATCTGTTTCTCCTTTCCCCACAAATACTGTCCCTAGGGGAGGGGAGAGGAAAGGCAGAAACATCTAACAATGAATGGGAGAGGAAGCATGGTTTGGAGGGACAAAGGTGAAAACCTTAAACCCCAGTCAAGAGTGCAGAATGAACGGACTGTGAGGTTAAGCCCCTCCCTGCAAACAAACTCAGTACCTGCTATTCAATTGTCCTGGGCCCTAGTGAGTCCTTCAACAGGAGGGTAGGAGATTTGGACCTCTGTGTGGGCTGGGGTCAGTAAGAGAGATTTTTCTCCCATCAAATTGGAGCTAAGCAAGACCAGTGGGTGATTTCCCTACACGTGGGCAGTGGAGGGTCCGCTGAGACTATGAACACAGCTGCGAAGGGTTGTGACCGAGATGGACCACAGCTCACAACAGCACAACTGTGCCTCCATCAGCAGAGGGAAATGCAAGTGATCACCTGGATATTTCACATAATTAAATGGAAAGTAGATAAGACTGAAAACTAATAGCTAACTTATCACGACATTCAGGTCAAAGTCTATGATTAGGGACTCTCGGGACATGCCTGTTTTCTGTTTGAGGACATGCTCACTTGAAGGCATACTTGGAGTAGAGTCAGTTTAGCTAAATGTCAAGAGGAAACGCAATTAAAATAGGACTTCACTTGAGGGGAAAATGATGCCATCCTCTTTCAAAGCTGTCGCTGAAAAAGCAAAGATAACTCAGACATCACTGGGATAATTCATCCCCAGATGTGCCCCTTTTCCATTTGGATTAGACTGGCTCTTGGGACTCTGTATTAACAAGAGGTATTAATAAGCATATGGATGTTTTGGTTAATCCTGCTGTCTTTGTGTTTCTTAGAAACAGATCTTAGATAAGACATGTGGTTTGTATGCCTAGCCCTGTCTGCTTCTTTCTTCCAGTCTCATCCAGGGGAAAATGACAGCTGAGATTAGGCCCTGGCCAGATAACAGCAGGCTTTTGTTATCAAACCATGGCCACTTTTGTCACATCTTTGCTCACTTGACTTCTAGCTGACCTGACATTCCCAATCTTTCTTATCCATTCTCTCTTAGTTTCTTTCTAACTCCATGGTCCTGTGTACTCTGATCATGCGCTCAGCTCCCAGGGTACTCATAGTCTGCCTACACTAGCCATGGAGAATGTCATCTGCTTCACGGGAAGTGGGCGGTCCCATCTGCTCAAACACAAGACAGGGAACTCAGGTCATAAGGAAGTGGGACAAAGGGAAACCTAGAATTAGGCAGAGGGTGGAAGGAATTGAGCCAGAAGCTCAGGCATCTGGCCCACAGCATAAAAGGCTTGTTAGCGTCTGGGCACAGTTCGAGGCATTGGTGATATAGAGACGAACATGAACCTCCCTTTTTTAGTGGAGCAGACAGAAAATAAATAAGTAATTTAGATATCGATTAGAACTATGATTTTTTAAAAAGAGGGATGCTGTAAATTTTTTTTTTTTTTTGCTGGGGGGTGTCCAAATTAGAGAGGGTGGCCAGGGAAGGTCTTTCTGAGGAAACGAAAATTGAACTGAGACCTGAATGAGGAATAAGATCCACTCATGCAGTGATTTGGGGAAAGAACATTCCAGACAAGGAAAATAGCAAGTGCAGGAGCCCTGACTGGAGAGTCTGTGGGACTAAGGGAAAACTGATAAGGGGAAGTTAGTCTGGCATGCCTTAAAGGGAATTTAGGCAGGGACCAGTTTCTGTAAGTGCCTGCAAGCTGTCGTCATTAGAGGGATTTAGGCCTGGAAATTACATCACCATATTTATGTTATAAAAAACAGAGTCTGGCTGGTGTGTGGCAATGAGCTGTTGGCAGGCAAGAGCGGAAGCAAAGAGACTCCAGGCAGATTGGTGGCATGGCCTGGAAGTGTTGAGTAGTTTGCTCAAAGACACTCAGCTAATACATCTAGAACAAGTGCCAGAGAGTCAGTAAGAGTAGAGGAGTTGACCAGAAACACACCATCCCCCGACCCTCCTATCCTCCCTGACCTAGAATGTCAACTGCTGTTTCAGCTCAGCCTGCAGTGCATCACTGCAACCCTACTGAGAAACCAAGAGAGTGGATCTTTGCCTTTCTTCATGGCAGTCTGGCGCCTTTAAGCATGGCTACTTTGGGAATTTCTTTGCTTTAAGGGTGCTGTATATCCCAATGGAAGATATTAGAAACGAATTTTTACAGCCTTTTTGCAATTATGGAAGCAAGAGATGCTCACAAGTCAGTCAAGATTTGGAAGGTCGTCATGGGCAGAAGCAGGTGCAGAGAAGATCTCAAGGGCAAGGGCAGCCTCAGCAGTGTGTGGCTTTCAGAACTAGCAGAGGAGGTGACACTGAAGGTGTATCCATGATCTAGTGTTGCCAATTCCAGATGTAGTGTGGGGTCTTGGTTGGGGCCATGTTCCTGGGTAAAGTGAACATTGTATTTGTCCACCAAGATTCCATCCTCCCAGAGGTGCCAAAATCCACCTAGTGTCCTTGATACATTCTTTTTTCTGCTTAAACCTATTGGTCCTTTTTTGACTACTTAAGAACTATGACTGACACCTCCATTTTCTGATGGGATGTAATTACGGGATGAAGTCAGAGGCAAGAGAATCCTCGTCGAGGGTAAAGGCTGTGGCTTAAGAAGACTCTCGCTGCCCAGTGCTTTCCTCCTTTTTGTTATGAAATAGAACTTGAGAGCTAATTGACACGCATAATATACCTCCTGTAAGAAAAGGCAAGGTGAAATTTGTCAATGGGCTATAGACTGGGCAGACTAGAAGTGATTTCTTCTCAAATGGACAGGGCAAAGTGACAGCCAGGAGCCGTAGCCGGAGACTCTTTCACAGAAATTATTTTGCACATGGTTGTGTTCCCTCAGTACTTGGCTTCTCCCTGATGTTGTCAGAGAATGTGCAGTTTCTGACTCATCAGCAATATTTGTAGGCAGTTTTCCCATTGCAATTGAAAATTACGAAAAATGAGTGGAAAAAAACCCTTATCGAGTAACCCTTATGAGCAATTCCAGCAACTAATAAGAGCTTAGAATATGACATGTGCTCCAATGCCCAGGGTCCAGGATAGCTGCACACTATAAATTATAAGGAAATAACAGAGAAGAAAATTGAGAAAGACTTTCAACAAGATTTAAGAATATGCTTTTTAATATTAATTTTAATTATTCATTATTTCTAAATAGATGTCTGTCAAGATAAAATTGAAAATGTATAATAAATCTGAGTCTCAAATGCAGGTTATGTCTTTTTAATGGGCTGCTCTCTCCTTGCAGTCTGCGTTCATTCCTCATGATTAGTCAGGAGCTCAGGACACGGAGTCCATTAGGTCACAAAAAGAAATGGGAAATGTACTTCCCTGATCACCGCTGGCCAAAGACTTCCTCTCTAGTGCTACTTGCAAGAAGCAGTATACACTGCAGTAAAAATGCCTTCCGTGTAAAGTCTTTCAGGAATTGATGACAAGTATTTATTTTATATATCTGGCTTTATAACTAGATTGTGAGCAGGACTGAACTCTCAGCAGTGCGTCTTCACTGTTTTGATTCCTCTACCGTAATTGTCAGCACTGCTGTGGACACTGGCCCTGGTGACACAACTGCTACTGGAAGCAAACCTGTGATACAACCTACCTAAGAGGAAAGAACAGGGAGAAAGAAGGTGCTTTATATGCATGTGAACACCTTGATGTTGGATCCTCTGTGTGTCTCCAAAGTGCACTTTCCCTCCATTTATGACTTGCTTCCCAATGAATAATTTAATTTATTAATTGATTACTACTTAATTGATCATAGAGAGACAGTCAAAGTGCTTTAGAGCCTTGCTTCATGGATTAGCAGTGCTTTGAGAAAAGCCTTGAAGGGTAAGAAGAATTTCAAAAGAAGGAGAAGGCCCTTCTTGGATGGCAGAACAATTAGTGGATGCTTCTGGAACTTTACATGTGCATGAGGTTTCTATTAGGGCGAGATGTGGAAAGGGGTAAGGGACCAGTCACAGAAGCCACATGTGCCCCATGGCCTTCCCACTGTCTAGCCCAGAGTAAGTATTCCATGCATCAGGCTTTGTGTAGGGGCTTGGACTTTACTGCGAAGGCAAGGAGAAGTCACTGAAAGTGACAGAAAGAAAACATTTTTGGAGCTATATTTAATGTAAACAATATTCCAGGTGGTGTTTTTTTTTCCTCTTCACAAACTCCATCTTCATCTTCACCACCTCTTCTATCCCACCTTTTCAAATGCTGCCATTGGTACTGAATTTGCAGCCCGCATTTCAGTGATGTTTGGCTTCGTGCTTTTCACTCTTTTAGAACTGTGTGCTGCCGTTTGATTGGGTTGATATGTTGCTATTCCAAAATATTCTTTATCAAAAGATTGTAAACTCCTTGAAGATGAATTCGGGAGAAATTCTGCAGGCTACGTCTACACAGTAAAGGCACTCTGATGTTTTTGACAAGTGTCTGGGCTCACTGATTCGGACCCTTTTTGCTCAGAAAGATAGGACTGCAGGAAATAGAACATAATTTCTCTTTCTACTCTGTGGTCAGTCAGATAAGATTCACACAGATAAGAAAACCCATTGTGGCTTGGAGTGCTGATGAGATGGTATAACCTAGACTGCTATAAATTTTAGTTGAAGTTTAGATAGGGTTTGATACAGATAAACTTTATGACCACAATTTACAGTTGGGCCCATTTTCACCCTAATCTTTGCTTCTATTCTGCAAGCAGGTCTTCTTTCCATACTAATGGTGGCTCTGTGTGAAACAGATCACAGAGATGTGGATTGAGTTACGTGCTGCTGTGATTTATTTTACTGACATTAGGTTTGGGTGTCAAGCACTAAAATCATTTCTCAAGTTCCTTTGGCCAGAATTTCCCATCTCAAATGATATTGTTGCAAAAGAATTGAATATGCAAATCTTAGAGTTACAAGATAATGGAATGATCATTGACTTCACCTTGTCATGTGAAACAAGGTTGGAAACAAATTTAAATCTGATAGTATTAAAAAGAATAATATTTATATGGAACTTTCCAATTTACTAAGAACTCTCACATATAGTCTCCTTTTTTTGTATCTTGCAATTACTGTGGATGATTATATCTGTTTCACAGGTAAAGAAATAGGCTCAGAGAGGTTAAGTGGCTTACCTGAGGTAACTCAGCTTATTCTTATTTTGGGCAGAATCAGGACTCAAACCCAGGTCCATGTATCCTATATCCCCACGTTTGTCAATCTGCAGTTCATTTCACCAGTGGAAAATTATTCATTTAGGCAACATGATTGGCCAATTTACAGAAAAAAATAGATTTTGGTCTTCCTGCTTTGTAAAAGTTAGTACTGGGTCCAGCAAAAAAGTCATAAAAATAAAATATGAAAGGAAGGATGGATAAAAGAAAGAAGAAAGGAAGAGAACAACTTGCAAAACAGATGGTGCCCTTTCAACAGCAGCTGACTGTGTAGTGCTTCCCACCTGGCCTCTCTGTGTGCTGCAGAGGCCAGGAGCAGACGGACCTCTTCCAGGTCATTCTCGCGTTGCGTATATCAACTGAATTGAAAACCTGATGCTTGTCGTCTACAGGCCAACATGTTGAAAATATTAAGTGCTGTTTGTTTTGATTGTGTTATTTTGTCGAGATGAGAGAGAGTGATTAGTGAAACTAACAGTTAATTGACGTGGTTCTAGAATAACCTTTCTACTAAGCATAGGGCCCCAGAACGATGCTCAGAGACCTCCTGAGAAACAGCTGGCAGGACGTGGAGAGCGCTCCAAGCGCTGCGTCCAGCCTATGGCTCTCCTATTCCCTTGCAGCCCTGATCCTACACCCATGAAGGCAAATCCAGTCATTTTTACAGATACGCCCAAAAGAAAAATACCTTGTTTTTCTGAATAAAAGAAGAGAAATGGAGCTAAGCATGAAGCACTTAGTAATAACATACTGCTTGATTTTGCATGTTTAGATGTCCGGCAGCCTGGCACCAATCCCTATTCTGACTCTAACTAGCTTGGTGATCTGAGTAAAAACTTAATTTTTCTAATTTTGCTTCCACAACTGAAAAATGAGTGTAACTTTGTTGCATTAAACCTAAGGACAGCAGAATTTGACAGGAGGATCAGGAGCACTTCACAGCTTCCCCTGCCCTCCGTGAGGCCTCACATTAAGCCAAAATTGAAACACGGATGGACTGAGCATAGGGATAATAAATTGAAATGACTCACACTGGGAGAGTGGGTCAGAAAGGACCTCTGGCCTCCTGGATAATACTTTTCTGAGCTTCAGCCTTCTTGTTTATATAATGAAGACATGGGACTAGATAACCCTTAGCAGTGATTCTGATTCCAAAAAATGTTAGACTTTATGATGCTGTCATTACACTGGGTTTTTGTGTAGCGACAATCTTCCAGAAACCAGCGAAAGCTGTGATTCAACATGGTAGGTTTTGAAAACACATGCAGGGAGATAATTTTTTTTGTTTATATATACACACACACACGAATGGGTTTGTTTGCCTATTAGTTTTTTTCATGCGCTAAATGATAAAAACAAATGTCAGTCTTCACTTAAGATGTGCACCAAACATTTTTGCTTAGAAAATTCAGTGCTCCGTGACTCTGAAATTGTTGCCATAACTGAGAATTTGTGTTTGGATAGTTATCTTTTAAAGGCACTTTTTAAAATTTAGTCTCTATTTGCATCTTTAGTATTATATGCCTATTGATGTATAGATAAATGGCACTGATATTAGATGCTTCTTTTCAAGATAATCGCAGAAGGAATTGCCCATGACAAGATAACATGTTCATTACAGAGCTCTCTCCTATTTATCAGAGAGAGTAGGCATCCCATTTTTGGTAGCGAGCACCCTCCCTCCCCCCTGCCAGAGTACAATGACAAGAAAATGATTAATGAGTGAGCTTCACATTCCGGGCAGCAGGAGCCCAGCCCATGCATGGGGGAAGCCTGAATAATTGAAGGGCAGAGGTGACGGTGGTAACAATAGTTATAACAGGGCAGAAAAGCTTTGTTCCTGGGCATTCTGCCCAGTTTAAAGGATCGTTTACACATTTCGGAGTGTGGTTTGCTTTGCTAATTGGTAAGCAAACCTTACGGTTCAGAATCGCAGCACAGGGCTCCCAGGAAGGGTACACAGGAGCGCTGGGAAGAAGTGCACATTCTCCTGTCGCTGAAACCTTTTGTGGTAACAGGTGCAATAGCGACTCGACCTCACGGTGATGAACAGCCAGCGCCGCGTGCCAGACGGGCCGTCTCCGTCATCAGCTCCGCGGCGGAGAGCCACTCGAATCAGACTCAAAACTACTGAGTAGCTCTACGTTTTGGCTTTGCTGGGGATTTCTTCACATCTTCTTCTTGTTTTTATTTTTTTTCTCTTTATTACAGATAAGAAGACATTGTGTGGTTGGGGGATTGGGGCAGCGGTGAAGGGAAAAAAGCGCTTCACTGACTGACTAAAGCACTTTAACAGAGCCCGTTTATGCCATCGTGTGAAACCTAAAACACTGCACCGCAGCCGCGAAGAAGGGACAGGTCAGTCGGCGCGAAGGCAGCGTGAGCAGGAGCGGCGGAGCTGCAAGGACTGGCGATTGCGGCGTGACCGTCGGCCAGCTTGCGGTGCAGAACCCGCCTCGCCGCAGCCTGCACGCGGCCCTGCGTCCGGGTTTTGGGTCTTCTGCTACCTGGACATGTGGAGAATAGCCCTGTCCTCACCAGCAACTCGAAATATCAAAGAGATGGCTTGTACCCATTAACACACACACACACACACACACACACACACACACGTGCGTACTGATAGGAGCAGATGTTGTGGGGTGTGAAAGTGGTTGGTGCTGGTTAAAGGAAGATGAAAGCAAATGAGGCCACTTAAAGCAGCACAAATGCAACCCAGGACAAAGCAATATATTACTGGCTGAACATCAAGGGAATATGGTACCATAAAGATCAGCAAAATTGTGGATTTTTTTTTGAAACAGATCTTTAAATAGTATCCCTCAGTCTAATATCATCTTTTAAGGAGGAAATATTAAGGGAAATTTGTTATTTTTGTAATCTAAAAATTTACATGCTGTGTTTAACAATTTTAGGGAAGAATAGTTATCCTATTTATAACAGGTAACTAAAAATAGAAACCTCACAAGAGGTTAAGAATTCTGCAGTATTTCCTAAAAATCAAATTTTGATGTAAAGTTGAACTACACCAAAGATAACAAAAATGAAAATTAAATAAAGCCAGTGAGATAACAAATTTTAAAAAGTTGCTTTAATGTTGAGAATAACAAAGAGTCATGCTATTTAATTTTAAAACCCAGAACCCATTATGAGTTGCTAGAATCAATTAATTTATTTGAGAAGGCAATACACTTTAGGCTTATTTCTTTATCTTTTATGCCCTATGTTATAATATCAAAAAAAATCAAATCAAACCAACACAAAAGGAACAAATTATAAAATGTTGCACACACCGAGTGGTTTGGAAAAAGTTTGCTTTGATTTTTGTTCAATGTGTGAAGCAGGTTTGCTGACAACCAATTCCAAGGGAGGATGCTCACCATGTGAAGGATGGCGAAGGTCGTCACTATGCCAACTACCAAGAATGGAAGTCTGAATACTCCCGCCCCCCTGCGTCCTGGCTGAAGAGGCAAATTGCCTGAGTCTGGTGAGACAGAATACACTCACACGCAACAAGTTACATGGAGCAGACTTATCAGTGCTACTTACAGGCATCAAGGAACGAAACAGCCTGGGATCCACCGCAGTCCGGTCCCTCAAGCCTCAAGAAAGCCTCCCAAGGCAGGTGCAGTCTTGACTGTGCATGTTGCACTTGTACCGCGGGGGAGGGACCCCAAATGCAGCCCATCTCAGGTTATATACCTCAGGGACAACGTGACTCACTGGGCAAAGCTTTGAAGGACATCCTGCTTGCAGGGGAGGGAGAAAAATGCTGAGGCTGTCCCTGGCTGTCCCTCCCTAACTCAAGATGACACACTCCCTAGGAGGGGCAGGAACGAGGCGTGGGCTGTGTGGGGCAGCTTCTCTCTATCTTGGGGTGTTGCATTCCCGGCACCTTCTACAGTTACTCTGAGAAGCACAGGCAGGAAGAAAGGGGAGAAACTGGCTCGGCCAAGACTGTCTGGGACCATTTAGCACAAAGTAAAAGGAGATTTTAAAGTTCCAATTTGGCTTAAACACACGCAAGTTGATATTTATAAATGTAAGATATAAATATGAGAGAAAATTAATTTAACCCATGACCTCCCCTCTTTGTTATTAATATATCTCAGGTAAAAACATTTTTTTTAGGTGTTCTCACCTTACTTGCTTATTGCAGACCTAGCTGAAACCATATCTAATACATCTGAAAATATGTGGTCCATCAATAGGACCAAACCGCCCAGTGTATCCCCAACTGGAGGGCAACTCTGCACCGAGCAGAGGATCAGAAACGGCCTCCTAGAACAGCGCTCTGGAGACATGCTTTGCCTTTCTCTTCTGAGGCCTGTTTAATTTCATGCTTCCCGCAAAATTCGGAAGCATGCAGATCTCCTTTTATTTGAAGCAAATAATCTTTAAGGTGGAAACTGGTGGTCAATGTACAAAGTTCATAATTTGTTCTCTAAAGCTGGGCTCATTCAACTCTAACTCATTGTCCAGCTCAATGTTTTCCTCAAATCTAGAGTTCCCATTTTTTCTTTGATAAGCTTCAGACATGAACCCCCAATTTTGGTCAAAATTGCTCTGTATATTGCCATTAGAACTTTACTTGGGATTTTATTATATCCCGAATTCTACCCAACACTGCTTCAGCGAGTTTCTCTTCTTTAGGCCTTATGAACCAAACATATATTCCCTCTGCTGTTAGTGCAGCTGCGAGCAGAGCAGGCTCTTGGGGCAGTGTGCTGGTATCCAAATCTGTCTCCATCACTTACAGTTGTGGGGCTTTGGAAGCATTACTCCATGTTCTAGATTTCTCACTGCTAGTGCAAGCATAAACTAGTGCAACCAGTCTGAAAAGCAATTTGATATTATCTTGTAAAATTGCATATTTGCATTCTCTACAGCACACCAATTGCTTGCCCATATATACTAAGAGACACACACAAGAATGTTCATAAATTTCATCCATGTCTGGAAAACATGCTTAGAGATTTAAGATGGGAGAATACCTAGCATGTTTTCTACCATCTCCTCCCACAATCCTAAATATCCATGGTAGACATCACTAATCAATCCTAGCAGTCTTTCCTGCTGAGTCCAGGCTTAGCCTCACCATTTTTTCCACTCAACCCTGTAGGCACATACCACCAACCAATTGGAATTTTGAAAAGACACTTTTCTACCTTCCTGGCCTCAGGATAGTTAGGAAAATTGGGACAGAGTGTATTTGGCAGTTTATTTCAAGTGGTTTTGAAAGTAAGTAATAATAAACAGACTTTCAAAGGCTTATCTCCTCCCTTTTTATATCATTTCATACTAAAAGACAGGATAATTTCACTAACACTTTCTAGTCGTATTTTTTTTTATCCCTTTATAACTGAGTTATAGACTGATTTTAGGATGAGAAATTATGTACCTATCTCCTAATGTTTTTAACTTCTTGTCAAAATGCTCAAATTTATTTTGCTTTCATAATTCCTATTGATTCAAACTGCTGCTAATTTTCAACTGTCATTCAATTATTTCATGACATTTTGTTTTTAGATTATTGACACTATCTTTCTGCAAATTCCTTGTGCCTCTTTTGTATACAGCAATCAATGAAAAACAAAAGTACAAGAGGATATGCGGATGGGTTATACTAACATCACATGAGTCTACACATGATTCCCAAAATGAGAGGGGGAATTGTCAAATATATAATTTTCTTCTTCCCAAATGTTGATACATTATCCTGAGCCACAGAATATATTGCAGTTCTTTCCAGCAAATAAGTTTAGAAGGAGAAGCACTGAGTCACTGAGCAATAATTTTAAATTACTACGGCAAAGGGATAGGAAAAAAATACGGCTGCACACATAAAATGAGAATTTTTGATGTTTCCTGCTGCTGATGGTCTAGACTTTTACTTTTTGGGTTTAAGAGATCCTGGCTAATAAGGGATTACTATAGAAACAGTGTTGATGGCTGAGTGTCAATTTAGTTAAAAAATAGTTTCCTGAAGTAGGAAAGAAAATCTGCACACCTTAGATTGACTTTGTCACCGAGGCAAAGTTCCTCAACAGATTTTCTTTTAATTAAAAGAAGCAGCCTTTTCCGGTTGCGGAGCCGCGGTGAGGATCTTTAGTCCACGCCCGCAGTAACCGTGCCGTCCAAGGGCCCGCTGCAGTCCGTGCAGGTCTTCGGACCAAGAAAACGGCCACAAAAACGTTGGCGCTCTGCAAACGCGGCAACGGCCTCAGCAAGGTGAACGGGTGGCCCCGGGAGACGACTGAGCCGCGCACGCTGCAATGCAAGCTACTGGAACCTGTTCTGCTTCTGGGCAAGGAGCGGTTCGCTGGTGTGGACATCCGTGTCCGTGTGGAGGGTGGCGGCCACGTGGCCCAGATGTACGCTATCCGGCAGTCCATCTCCAAAGCCCTGGTGGCCTATTACCAGAAATACGTGGATGAGGCTTCCTAGAAGGAGGTCAAAGACATCCTTATCCAGTACGATCGGACCCTGTTGGTAGCTGACCCCCGTCGCTGTGAATCCAAAAACTTTGGAGGCCCTGGTGCCCGTGCTCGCTACCAGAAATCTTACCGATAAGCCCATCACGAGGATCGGGGTTCACCTGCATAATAAAAAATGCTTGTAGGATTTAAAAAAAAAAAAAAAAAGGAAGCAAATTTAATGCTTGGAGACCAATTGGATTAAATTGGTGCCCTTAGAGGCAGAGGCCATCTTCATATCATCCCCAGAATAATTCACGGTTTGTGTTTGTGTTCAGGAGGGTCCAGATCCAAGGCCGGGACTGGATGAACTAAGGTAGCCAGCAAGGATGCCAGTCAGAAAGCCCCTTTCTTTGAGATGCCTGTCTTTGCTTTCGGGAACTGGCACCATGTTCCTCAAAGCCACTTCTTTTTAAAGTTCCCTAGAGTATTTGACAATTGAGGTTCATGTACTTTGAGAAGTTCTCCAGTAGATCTAGAAACTGGGGGAAGAAGGGAAGCAGACTTGGTTTCCAGGAAATACTGCACAAGACTGTAAGTATTGCAGAGCTCAAGGGTTCTGGAAATTAAACTTCCTCCATCCACCTGAAGATAGAACAATATTTGAAATGTTTGTAAGGACGGCAAATTCTCTCGTCCTTTGATAGCCATGCTAGCAGATCTGATCACCCTTAATTTTAATAATGTGCTCCTCGAAAAGTATAAAGTGATTTTTGACTGGTGAAAAACTAGAAGAGAAAGCATTTTAGAAATGCTGAAATTGAATCTTGTAAATGTTAATCATTATTCCAAAATTAACACAATAGTGCAGCATCATAACCCAGGATTCCTGACTGTCAGACTCATGGCCTATCTAACTGGGACTCCCAGTGTCGTATCTCTCACAATCTTCTCTCTCTCCCCCTCTCTCTGTTTCTCTCTCTTCCCACCCCTTTTTCTCCCCCACCCCCATTAGGGGTGGGTTTGCATCATGGCTAAGAGCACGGACCTTGGGATGAGAATGCCTGGCTCTTGCACTCTCCAGCGATGTGACCGAAGGCATAGTCTTTGATATCCTACTGCCGCAGGCTTGTCATCTACACGAAGGGGCCACCAACGGTACTTGTTTTATATGGCTGTTGTTGAAGACTAACTGGGTTATTACAGGCAAAATGCCTGGCCCAGAGGAAGGCCCACAATGCATGTTAGATATTATTATCTATCCTCATTGCTTCCTCTGTGAAGAATTCCTTGTTTTCCCTTCTCCCACCTTTTTTTGAATCCGCAGTTACCATCAACTTCTCTTGCCTGTGTTTGCTCCTCAGTCTTGACTAGGCACCCCTCTTTCTGGACCTCCCCTGCAGAACTTTATTACAACCCTTGGTCTAATTGTTTATTGGTCTGCTGATGAACAGGCAAATTTGGACAGAGGTCACGGGATGAGATCACCTGGAGCTGTGAGGAGCTGGTGTTGGACTGGATTAGAGGCAACTGTGGCTGTCTGACCAGGGCCAGCCCTAGGAGAATGGTATTTTCTAATGAAAATGTTACATGTTTAAAATCAAATCTTTTGAAAATGATTACCTTTGCAAAATTGAGTTTTTGCCACTTCATCTTCCAGATTCTCACCAGTCAAAAAATCGCTTTATACTTTAAGAGGAATACAGCATTATTAAAATTAAGGGTGATCAGATCTGCTAGCATGGTTATCAAAGGACGAGAGAAACTTGCCATCTTTACAAACGTCTCAAATATTATTCTACCTTGAAGTGGGTGGAAGAGGTTTAATTTCCAAAACACTTGAGCCCTGCAATTCAGGACAGAGGCAGGAAGGAGGGGAATGAAATTAGGAGGCAGAATCTAGAGAGTCTGATTGTTGAAGGTGGGGGGAGGGAGGAGTCAAGGTTGATGTCTGGGTTTCTGGCTTAGTCGGGCCTGGCGGTGGAGATCTGGAGGTCAGAGCTGTTCTCGCAGGAACCGCATTGGCGGCACAGGTCAGACAGCCCAGGGAGCACCAGCACGTAGAGGAGTAAGAGGGCCAAGGCAGAGCTCTGAGAAGTACCAACGTTTAAGAGTTGGGCGGTTCAAGAATAGGACAAGGAAACTTGGAGGAAAAGCCCGAGGCAGAGAAACTGAAGCGAGATAGAGTGGTAAGACTTGAGAGATACCCTCACCACATAACTGAGTTGTGTAATCCTTTATCAAGGAGTTAGAGTTTAAAATGAAAACTTATGAAAACATTAAGACAACAAGAAATGAATATTTATTAAACCTCTACACAGTCTCTAAATTTCTAAGTTTGGAAATGTTCCCTGGCCCCCCAATCATGTTGGAACAGAGAGCTTTACACAAACACAAAACTAAACCCTTTAAATATTGAACAAAACAACAAAACAAAAAGGGAAACATCACTTTGAGGAAAATACTTGCAAATGATTACGATCAGAAAAAAAGCTCGTACAAATTGTTAAGGAAAAACTACTAAGAATGGGATAGATCAATGGGTAAAGGACTTGGAAGAATTCACAAAAGAACAAATGTAACAAATTAACGTATGGAGAAATGTTTACTTTCACTTATAACAAGAAATGTATTTCAGAATAAATAGGCACTATTTTCCTCTTAGTAGTTAGGAAAAAATGCATAAATAATAATATGACAATTCCAAACAAATATTTGGTGAAACCAGCATTCCTAAGGATTGTTGGTGACACTGTATATTGGTATATATTTTTGGGAAAAATATTTGTTGCAATGAATCTGGAACCACAAATTGTTCTTGTACAAAAAGTTTTGGTAATGTCTCCTAAAAATACAAACATAGAATATACATACAAATATTTTTGTTAAATCACAGAATTATAAGTAATTATGAAAATTAGAATTTATCAGTTAGACTGTTATTAAATAATATACAGTGTGGCTTATTATAAGGCTGTTATAAATTAAGGTTATAAAGATCATATTAAACACTTCCTAAAATGATGATATAATATTCATGGATTAAAAACAGAATATGTAATTATATGTACACTAAATATAGCTATGTAGAACATAAATATTAAAAAAAGAGCAAGAGCTCTACTGAAATGTGGACAATGTGTGGTTTGTGTAATTGGGTTAAGCATGATGTTTCTTCCTCTTTTCCTGTCGTTCCTGTTCCTCTGTTAGATTGCTTATATAACAAAAATGAATATAATCAGTAGTTATTGGATCTTCACTTATTTTTCTCTTTTTCAGGCCAAATAAAACCATATTCTTCAGTTTTTGATGAGATATGCTTTTCTATCATTAGAACAGCCTTACTGAAAATTATCTGAAAGTCAAGCCAAATCATGTGGATGCTAATATTTAACACTTGTTATCAAATGACAGATATCTTTCATGGCTATTTTAGAAGGTGACCCACTGATGATGATGACAATGATGATGATGTTAATAAGTATGATTATAATGATGATGACAGAGTAAACTTGGGTGAAAGTTTAAAAATTTGAAAGTTTTTTTTGTGTGTCACCTCATTTGATACTTAATATATTAGCAGTTATTTGAGATCAGCAGGACTACTATCATCATACCATCATACTTGGTGCTGTTATTTACTGACCCTGTGGCTTTGGGCAAGTAAACCTCTGTATATCACTGTCTTCATCTAAAAATTAAGATAACAGCACATCTGCCAGCATTTTGTAGAATTCAGATAAATCATCTTGGATGAGCCTGAAGATCGCAGGCTCTCAGTCTACATGGAGTCCACGTCGCTGAATGGAAGTGAGACCCTAAAGGGGTGTTGGCTACCCACGGGGGATATAAACTGTGCTGAGCATCATATTTGGGAGTTTTATTGTCCACAATTCCTGGCCTATCCCCTAACATGTTCTCAGGGATCTCTTTGGGAGTTCCATAAAGTGGGTCAAGATGATCCACTATTGAGAAAGGTTTTCACAGTTTGCAGAAATGTCAACCATAGACATTAATTCACAAAGTTAAGTCCCTGCCCCGCTCGCGTTTTCCTTAAACCTTTGGCACTGGCTACCACTTGTTTATATGATACTCACATTATATGGGATTCAATTTAGCACACCATTTTATTTTTAATATTTTGGATTTATGGAACAATATTTGATAGTCCTCCTCAAAGAGATCTCTGTCTCCTAAGTGTTCTGCCTCCTGACCACAAGTGGGAAGTAACAGTCCAGGCCAGTGTATTCAGGATGTACGATACGTTTTAGTAAACCCTAAATTATTACAGCTGTGAAGATTACTCTCAATTTCTCTCAAATACCAAATGTTAAACAAAGACACGGAAATACTTCCTCTTTGAAATATATGTGTCAGGAGCTTTTTGATGACTAAGAAAACCAACATACGGGGATGCATCTTGAAAACTGTAAAGCACTATAAACACACATATACATACATATGTGGCATCATTACCCTTTTTTGCTGATTTGTTCTATTACTTTTTTTTTAGCTTTTGTGTCTGTGTGTTTCTTCTCCTTAACTGAACTGTCCATCCGTCAAAGGCAGGAACTACAGCTGCCACCCCCTAAGGGGACCAACAACAGTGCTGAACAGCTTCACGCATAAGCGTAAGAACCTGGAAAGCTGAAATTTGGTTTCACATCTTGGCTTCATGACCTTCTTGATTGCGTGACCACGGGCAAGGTACTCAAGTTATTTTACCTCTCTGAGTCTCAGTTTCCTTATCCATAAAATGGCTATAATACCAAGTGCAGGGTTTCTGTAAAGGTTAAATGTGATAAGGTACCTGTTAGATAGGAGTCATTCAGGAAAGGTTAGATTTCTCTTCTTTCTTGTTTTGTGGAATTTGTTGGAAATGAAAAACTAACAACTTCTATTTATTTGAATTTCCTGCATCTGAATGTTTACTCTATTCAAATGACAATAACTTTTCAGCCAATGTTTTACTATTGAATTGCTGTCGTTCTGTTGAGCCTGTATTTAATGAGTCACAGTAGACTTTGCCCTTTGGTTTCATAGAAATTAAGGAGCTTTTTATCTCCAGGTTTAAAATCAGGGAAATGTATCCCTTGTGAATAATAATGACACCATTAGCAAACCCATACCCCAATCCGAGGTCGTGTTTGTAGGTATTACAGGTGAAAGCTCTTGAGCTCATTACAAATTCCATGAGTCATTTGGTTAATTCCTTCATTGATAATAACCCTGCGTAATGAGGCATCTGTTTAGAATAAGAATCTGATTCTGACAGGATCTGGACAGTTGACCAGCCCTCCATGTCTAGACAGGGGCTGTTAGGGAACAGACAGACAGTGAGTCAAAGCTTCCTTGACATCCAATTCATCCAATGTTAATTTTACGTGATACATTCAGTGTTCAGTTTTCTTTACTGGGTGACATCTTTGTACTGGGATCTCTGGCCCCGTCTTTTTCTCCTTTAAACACAACAAGTTTGACTTATTGATTTTGGATTATTTTATTTCTAATTCTTGGATCGGTAGGCATAGCATAGCGTTGCCTGAAGTCTACTGCTTCCCATTTTTTTCCTTCGCCTAAGTTGGAAATCCCTGCCACTCAAGGTATACCTTCAGATCAGCGTTCATGAAGCTGCTGGTGCGTGAGCTGTTTCCGTTCTCCTGACACACTGGCATGATGGCATGGGGGTGGAGGGGGGGAGAGCCCTGTTCATGAGACTGAACAATCACATTTGATAATTTGAGTCTGACTTTTCAAAAACTCTAATAAAGCTTTCCAATATTTTCTTTACCCCAGCCAATTTTCTTCTACTACTTCTAGAACAGGAAGTCACCTAGAACGTAGGTCTCCCAAGGGCAGAGATTTGTGTGTGTGTTTTGTTCACATGTGAACAGTGCCTGTCACATGTCAGGCACCTGATGAATTGTTGTTGAAGGAACAAAGTCTAAAAAGAAGAGAGATAAGTGAGGGTTCTTTAACGGGCTGTTTATTCCATTCTCATTTATCCTTGTCCCATTGCACTTCTCTTTAACCAGGGAATAGAATTTTAAAAAGCATGTAAGAAAGAGAGAGCGAGAGAAAGGGCTCAGGACCATTGCTTCCTGCTCTCCACTCGAAGTCTGGGTCTCCCCCTGCAGATGGGAAGGCAAGGTGCGGTAGCTTGCAGGGGTTCGCGGCAGGCCGGCTTTTCATGGAATGCTCAGAGGAAGTCTTTGAAGCCGCTTCATTTGAGGCAGCCTTCAGGAGGTTCTTATATCGTAACTGGTTGTAGTCTGAGGTATGAACTGATTGTGAAGCCCAGTTGTGGTGGTCTTTTCCTCTCTTTGTTTGTCTGGGGCTTCTCCACGTTTCTCTGGTCTCTGGACCTCCTTACCTTAACAGATAACTTTTACTTAGAACTGCAGATCATTTTCTCTCCAGACACATTTTTCAGGCCTCATAGTTTAATATGTATTTGACTAAAACCAAAGCATTTCTCCTACATAAGATTCAGTAGTATACAAAAACAAAGAGAACGTAATTTTTGTTGTCAAGGAGTTTATGGGACACTGGCCTTATTGTGTTTCCACATGCCTAAGCTTACCTAAATTTTTCTAAATATCAATTTCACCTTTTAAAGCACCATCTCCCACATAACTCTGAGTTGAAAGTGGAGTCACTTTAAGGTTTTGCTTGGAGAAAAGATGAGGCTTCCAGTAAACTAAAGAATTTCTTTGAAAAGCCTCTCTTCCACATAGGATAATCTTAGTAAGAAATGTCTTGAGACATAATTCTCATCCAGTAAAGAAAGCTATAATAATCCTGCTCAATAATATTAGTTGAATGAATGAAGTATCTATTGTATGAATGAGAATGAACACCAGTGTATCAGTGACTCATCAGATACCCTATGCTTTTGTTCTGGGAAAAGGGCTGCAGAGTGTCATGAGGCCTCATTGTTCTGAGACAGAAGCTGTGGGCTTGGTCTTGATAATGTTACTCATTCTGTTAAAGTCTGGTGGGTACTTTTTGGTTTCTACCCAAACATCTATTACTCAAAGCCCTAATCTCTCTTTGGAAATTCAAAGCTTCCTTATTTTCAGACATGCAATTTGAGTTGATTAATTCCAGCCCACCATTAAGGATACTCCACGTGGTTGCTGAGAAAACTAAATGAGTTACTATATACAAAGCACTTAGAACAATACCTCCCTGGCACTTAACAAATATTGTCATTATTATTACAAAATAAACCTATATTTCCTTTGTTTATGAATAATTTCTGTAAGATACTGCAATAATACAAATCACTGTAATAAATGACATTATGATATTTTATCAAAAACTCTACAGACTCTCTTCTATGAACTCGTTCCACTAACCAGCCAATTGGTTTTTATGATGCAGCTGGTGCATGTACTATTTTAGTTACAACAGCATACAAAGGCAAAGAGAACATGGTTTATGTTTTCATGGAACTTATAAAACACTTGTCTTATTTAGAATTTTCACTTATCCAAAGGGTCTGAGGTTAAAACTACCATACTTGCTGCAAATGAATTAAATGTGTGCCATTTTAGTAGGAAAATTGCCCATTTTTATTCATTCATGATTTAATTGGATGTAACTAGATGATGTGATAAGTCCTATATTCTGTAGGTTCCCCCCCCTCATATTTCAGTGTCTAGTATAGAGGAAGGAAAGAGAGATAAAAAGGAGGTCTCATATATGGGTTTAGTTGTTTGAGGGGGTCTTTTTAAGTACAGACACATAAACAACACTGAATCTTACTCTTTTCAATTACTTTGCATATTCTCACAAAAACATTTCTCAACCCCTGTGGAAAAGTTTGTGTATTTTTATTTTATTTTATAGAGTCACATATAAAAGCAGTAGTACATTTGGCTTTCCTAACCATAGCTGCACATCTGAAGGGGCCAGACTTCTGAATGTATCTTACAAGTGAAAGCTGTATCTTTTCTTATACCCTAGTTATCACTCTCTTTTTTTTCTGTTGCTCTGTGTAATTTATTGGGAGAAAAATCTAGTGATAATAGGCATATGTAATTGCCCCATGATATTGCTGAAATATTTTTAAAAATGTATAAACTAGGAGTTAGGAGACACGTAAAGCTTGGAAAATCTTCATGTTCTGTGATTCTAGGAATCAGTACTGTGGATATTTATTTCCTCTGCTTGGTAGGATCCCTTCCCCCATCTCTTTTTCCGGGCAAGCTTCTACTCAATTCTTCAACATTCAGATAAAACATTATGTTCCCCAATCTTTTCCCAACCTCTCTGTACTCTCTACTTTGAGAATTTCTTCCTTAGAGCCATAGCTGTATAAGCACAGTCGTGTATTCCTTAACGATGGGTACATGTTCTGTGAAATGCATTGTTATGCAATTTTGTCATTGTGTGAACATCATGGAGTGTCCTTATACAAATCTAGATGGTATAGCCTACTATACCCCTGGACTATCTGGTATAGTCTATGGCTCGTAGACTACAAACCTGTACAGCACATTACCATACTGGATACTGTAGGCAACTGTAACACAATAGTAAGTATTTGTGTATTTAAACATCTAAAAATAGAAAAGGTACAGTAAAAATACAATATTCTAATCTACAGGACCACTGTAATGTATGTGAGCTGCTGTTGACAGAAATGTCATTATGGGGTGCATGACTGTATCACTCTTACTGCTCTTGTCCCATTGCTGTGTAGCTACTTGTCACTTAGTCTAGATTTGTTTCTAGGTTGAGTTCCTGGAAGATGAAGTTGGTACCTTACTTATCATAATTGTAGATATTGTGCATAATAAGTTGCCTGTTCCAGAGTAAGGTCTGGATAAGTATCTGGGAAATGAATGAGTAGTTATTACTCTTCCATGACCTGATCAGGCTTTGGGCTTATATAGAAATGAGACAGTGTATGTCTGGAGGCTCAAGGATGTTCCAGAGAAGATTATGAAGACTGTAATTAGTGATTTGATGGATGGGATCAATGCTTTTGCTAATCATTTTGGAGAATTTTTTCATTCTGTGGTACTGTCTTTTGATTCCAGAGCAGTGAATACATATTAAGCCATACAAAAGTGGAAGATATGTACATATTTTGATATAATGTAATATTTTTATTATATAAAATGTCTTCCTGAATGCTGTATTTTAAATTTGGTTTTGTGAGCTATTAGCTCTTTAAATACACTACTTGAAAAGGCCCAATTTTCTTCACAATCATATAGCGGCAGAAACTGTAGATTGGCTACCTCCAAACTTCCTTTCCTATATCTTCTTCTACTTTAGGAAGTAGGAAACTGAAACATGTTCTCAGATCTCCCTGCAGCTCATGTTGGCTGTAGAACACATTTTGAGCCAATGAGATGAAAGCAAAAATTTTCCAAGGAGGACCTCTATTATGGACTGGTATTTTTGTCCCCAGTTTATATGTTGAAATCCTAACCTCCAACATGATAGTATTAGGAGGTGGACACTTTGGGAGGTAATTAGGTCACAAGCTTGGAACCCTCATGAATGGGATTAGCGTCCTTCCTTATAAGAAGAAGCACAAGAGGTGATTTCTGTATCAGCCATGTGAGGATGCAATGAGAAGACAACTGTCTGCAAATCAAGAAGTGTCCTCACCAGATCTCAGATTTACTGGCAGCTTGAACTTGGACTTCCCAGTCTCCAGAGCTGTGAGAAATAAATGCTTATTGTTTGAACCACCCAGTCTATGATATTCCGTTACAGTAGGCTGAACTGACTGATCGCTTCCCTTCCCAAAGTAAAAGACAAAGCCTTGCCTCTTCTTCCTGCTTGGAACATGGACGCAGTGGCTGCGGGAGCAGGATATCGTGAGGACAGAAGCCACAACCAGAGATGGCAGAGCAGGAAGACGGAAGGAGACTGGACTGTGGAAGACACCAGTGAGCCATCCTACCAGCCCTGGATTGCCTTCCCTGGGCTTTCTTATGATGCGAGTCAAATAGGCCCCTCACTTGCTTAAGTCACTGCAGTCGAATTTTCTGTTCCTCTCAGCCAAACACAAATACAACAGATGCAACATGTTGCAGTAGGACAGACTGGTTCATGCTGCAGTAAATGGCCAACCCGGAAATCTCAGCAGTTACACATAAAAGGAGTTTCTTTCTTTCTCCCTGCAGGCCTGATGGGGCTTAGGCCCCTCTCTAGGGAGCTGATATCCATGTTCTTTCAGCCTTCCAGGCTGCTGAGCTCTCATGGCAGTTCCATGTCAACACATGCTTCCATGATCGCTGTGCTAGGAGAAGAAAGCAGAGCCCGAGATGGGAGCAGGAACAATTAAATATCTTGGCTAGCAGTGACACACTGCCGGTCTGTGTGTCACATGTCGTTGGCCAAGCCAAATCACCCGGCTGGGACTAACGTCATGAATATAAAGAAGAACAATAACCGTATACACCAGGGAAGAGGAGCCTGGAAACGCTGGTGAGCAGTGCTGATGTCCATTGAATACCTTAGAGATCTTCATTATCAGTTGAAAACTAGATGAATGACATTATTGAAAAAATGACCAGGCAAAGATGTTAGGATGGTTTGTTAAAATAAGTGTGCAAGGAGCAAACTCGTCCAGTTCTAGTGTAGTAAATAATATAACCCCCTATGTTTCCCACATTGCATGGGTTCAGAGCAGAGCTTTGGTAGCACTTGGTGTGGAAGTAGGTGTGAGGGACACAGAGGGACATGACACGGTGGCACTCGTAGACATTCTCATTTACCCCTTGGTTATGTTCCACAAGCACTGTGATTTTTCTCCTCCAAACTTTGAACCTACTGTGATTCTAAAGATGAAATAGGAAGAAATGCTGCTGGTCTGTAATTGCTTACGACACTTTCCAGCTGCCCTCTCAGCAGGTCCTTCTGTGTAACTTGTTTTCTCATGATTATAACTTCAGTAAAGTGATTTTTAAAAGTCTCTGGGAGTTTGGTAAATAGAATTGAGTTGAACCATAACTCAGAGCACCAGGCTTTCATGTGGACTCAATGCAGAAGTTGTCACACTCTGCAGGTAAATGGCTCCAACCTTGGAAGTATCAGCCAATAAAAAGTGCTTTTCTATATATAGTGCTCTTCTGGGTTATTGTGGACATTCAGTGAGTGTAGCAAGGAAGTGAGGAAGGGTGTGGGCAAACACAATCCTAGCAAAGTGTGAAGTCTGCTGATGAGTATGATGATTTGTGTCATAATGACCCTCGTGGTCAGACAGTTGGGGCTTCTGTTCCGGCCTTGGTACTTTCTAGTTGTACCAAGTTGTACACAACTTTCTAGTTGTGTGGTCTAGTCACCGGCTCTCCTTCATCCTCAGTTTCCTGGTCTGTGCAATGAGGTGAAGGGGCGATAATACCATTAATCTCTCAAGATTTTTGGGAGAATAGACAATTGTAAGGGATTCAAGATTTATCAATGATCGTGCCCTGCGGGTTTCTTCTTTCTCAACAGGAAGAATAATTGTGGGTAAGAGAGTTCAGATTTTGCAGGATCAGAATAATTCTCTTAACATTTCTTTTCCAAAAGGTCTTCTTTTAAACTTCTGTACTTCATTAAAATATTTCAGACTCAAAGAGAAAACTCCAGTTCCTTTCTTCTTAGAAGTCTTTGGAAAACTACATGATAAAGGTTAACATTTGAATTCATTTTCCTTTCTTGGGAGATTCCTAATCCTGGGTTAGAATGCAGGGAGAAGATGTTTTGACCAAACTTTGGACTTGCTCTGTATATTGGAAATAAGACTCAATGGTGTCAAGAAAGAGTCATGAGTTCAGGCCAGAAAGAAACGCCAGGGAGCTGCAGGTGAGAAATTGTTGGCTAGGCCAGAAAGAGACAAGCAGGAATGATTCCTCCGAGGCTTCAGCTGTGGCTGCAATGCAGTAGAACGTACCGGGCCGTGCAGATTTGGTTCAGGACATGGCCTTAAAGAAGGCAAAGTGCAGAGAAAAAGAAAAGTTGTAGGGCGATAGAGGATTACAGTAGTGATCATAATTATAGCTAAGACGTACTGAGCGATGGTGATGCTGTAACGATAGTAAAAATGGCTAATATTTATGGAGAGCTTAGTGTGGGCTTAGTATGAGCTTAGTCATGCTAAGGGGAGCTGATCACAATCCTGAAAGACACAATCCTGAGCACCATAATCCAAATTTTGAAATCCCAAAAGAGCAAAATACTGAAAATATAATTCTGGAAAAAACTAAAACAATCTTTAAAAGATATTTATCTACATTTTAAAAAGAGAATTTATTTGAGAAACATAAAAACATGAGAGAACACTTCACGGGCCACTTTACACAATAGAATGGGCAATAACAACATGCATATTTTTGCAAGCACAAACACTCAGGCATGCTAACAACAGCTGCACAGGTATGCCAGTTATGAACAAACTGTATTCATAAAGATATAGCTCAAAAAGGGAAATGTATATACACATATCACTGTGGTTGGTAATTGTGTGCAGCCAGCTTTATAACTGTGGTCATCTGAAATAACATGAACATTCTGAGTCTTTTGACAAGATTGATCACAATCTGCAATAGGTTACCACTACACATGCAGTTGCCTGACGAGCTGAGATCTTGAGAAATGTTACCTTTTGCAAATGCAGATATAAAAAAAGACACGTTTTCATTTGTTGAGGAAGTTTCAATGTTTTACGAACATACATAATGCTTACACACAAAAGCAATGTTGTGATAATACACTTTTGTGGAGTCAAATTTGCCAGAAAATGCACAAATTAGAACTCTTGGAAAGTCTCTACACAATTTAAGTATCTTCGATTTCCTGTCCCATCCTACGCCTTCATATACCACAGCTGTTCCCATGTACCTGACTTGAAAACTCCCTCGAAGACTTTTCTTCTAGCCTAAGTCTATGTGCTCTTGTGCTTTCCCTCTTCACCCTTTTTCTGTGTCTTTTGATGGTGGACGACTCAAAAAGAGAGGGCCAAGGTTCAAACCTCCTTAGCAGTCTACATGCGGAGGACGGGAGAAACTCCTATATTAATAACTGTGTCTCATCACACAAGCATTTGCTGACTACCAACGTACAAAGCAGGGGTGGGGAGGGAGGGGCAGAGCCAGGTGGAGCAGCTGCTTTTGCATATGGTGTGGAAAGCATTGTGGTGGCACTTGGAGACCAGCTAGTTGTCTCTGACGTGCAGGTTCTTCAGTTTCTGATTATCCAGAGAGTCATGAAAGGCTATTAGTTTAAATTTAATTTTGCAATGGAGAATGCTTTTAATGTAGGTAGGCTCACCAAGTCAGCTCTCAGTCACGTTCAAATGCTTACTGAAGGATGTGTTTGGCCTCTAGAAGGAATTCATACTCAGTGGTTTAGAAAGGAGAGCCCCCGGTAGGATAAATGAAGTAAATGAAAGTATCTTTCTCTTATACAAATAATAAAATGTATTATTGCTTCAAGTCAAACACCTACGGTGTTTGTATCTCATTTATCTATGTAATGGTGTCTCATTAGGTTTCCTTTAACCCCAGCGCTATTACAGTCTTGTTTAGTGAAGAAGGAAAATGTTTATTAATTTGAGGCCAGATGGAAAGCTTGATAGATTTTACTATTATACCCAAGAGAGCACTGTTTGAGAAATATAATTGATGCTTAGCAAATTGAACGCGTACTTTGATTGCAATACTTTCCTGCTCAGGTTTAGTGAAATTTTTTTGAACTGTAGTCAAGTTGCAAAAGTTATAAGTCACCCAAACATTTTAAAGTAAGATCTTACAGGTAATTCTAGAGCTATGCACACAATTTTAACAAGGGATATGATAACTGTATTTTTGGAAGAGGACCTTCTTTGTAGGAAGCAAGCTTTGTTCTGTCAGAGTGGAAAATAAAGTTGACCTAATTTACTCTCCCACCGATATAAAAAAAGGGATACACACAAGGTGACCCAGAGTTTAGTGGTCCCATAAAGTAGCAAAATTTATATATTCAATGAGATATGGTCATTATATATGTGCCTGATTTAATAGACTAAGCTGCAGCAACAATAATGGTAATAAAGAAGATCATAAATGACTAAAATACCAGAGTAATTAGAAATCTCACTGTGATGAACAATCCAACAGTTTCCCTGTAAAACCTTTTATCTTTGTGCCTAACATGTGGGTAAAAAGGAGAAATTTGTGTTTCATGTTGGAGACACCAACTGATAATTTACGTTCCCTGTCATATCTCTCCATTTTCCTTCTGTAATAGTACCTCTCGGGTTTTGAGTGGGCACAATGCTGACCAGTACAGACAGAATTCCTGATCCTCTGTGCAGCAGTTCCCAACCTTTTTGGCACCAGGGACAATTTTTCCATGGACCAGGGAGCAGGGGATGATTTCGGGATGATTCAAGTGCATTACATTTATTGTGCACTTTATTTCTATTATGATTATATTGCAATATATAATGAAGTAATTATACAACCACCACAGGTTGGGGACCCCTGAAAAAGGGCCATCTGACTAAGTTATCGGTGATGAGATGTGAGTAGATGTGATAATGTGCCACTTCCAAAAAAATGCCCTGTAAGTGAAGAAGTTTGCTCGCACTCTGCTTGCCTCTCTCCTGCTTGCTGGCTGCAGACCTGAGGGGCAGAGTGAGGTAGCCGATCGGAGGCAGAGACAGAGACGGCAGGCTGAGGGTGGTGGAGCTCCCCTTCTGGACCTCAACCACTCATTCTGGGTTATTGCATGAGAAAGAAAGAAACTTCTATCTTGCTGAGCCTGTGTATTCTGCATTCCCTTTGTTATAACAGCTCGATTGTGCCATAATTAATACAGAATTCTAACATTTCTTGCCAATTCTTTGGGAGAAGAGTGGCAACGAGCAATAACATCCCCCCGACAAAGGCTGTTGACAGGAAGAGAATGTTCAAGTTAGTTCACTGTCCCTTCTAAATAGTGATGTGAAAAAATGGCACAAAGGAAAAGAAAAACTGCCATGAATTCTGTGTAAGATGTTGGGAAGAGCTTCACAGAAAAAGTGAAATTTGCACTGAGGCTTAAGTGACACATTCATATTTGCCAGCTGGAGAAGATCGGAACAAAGACAGGGAAGCGTGTGGCTAAAAGTGTAGAGTTTCTGGTGAGACGATAAAAACGTCTTGACGGATCCATATGTGCAAGATCATTGTACACTTTGTTAAGGAGTTTGGGATTCATTCCACATGTAATGAAGAAGTGTCAAACAATTTAAATTGTGAAATTGAAAAGACAAAATGTGTGTTTAGAAGAAATGCTCTGGCAGCACAGAAGGAGACAATGTGGAATGAAAGGAAAGTAGAGGCAGGGGGCCATGACATCCCAAGCTCCTGTCATTTACCAAATCTTTGTCAAGACTATTATCTATCCATCTATCTGCTTTACATGAAGTATATTTCAAATTTTGAACTAGTGTGTTATATTTTTAGTGCAATTAAAAATACATATCTTATTTTTAAAAAGTTTGTGTATGTGCCTCTTTACACTATCCTGTGTATCTCCTGGTATCACCGCACTCAGACAAATATTCAGCTGGGACACACTGGGATGTCTTTCCAGGTGTTCAAATATTGAAATGCCACCCTACCAGCTGTTGAGTAGCTGCTGCCCTGAGCTCCTCTGAGTGTCTCCCACCCACCGCTCTGGCTACTTGGTGCTCCCCTAGGGATCCAGGGCCTCCTCTTGACTTAGCAACCAGAGCGTCTCAGGGCCCTGACCTGTCCTTCGGCTGACTTTTGCTCTGATTGCTTGAGCCTCGTCAAAATTAGTTTTTAAATATTTTGACTATCAACCCTGGAAGCACATGTACAGATCATAGATTATTTTTAGTATAAAGACAGCAGGAGGAAAGGAGAAGAAGGAATGAATTGGAGACACATTTTGAACATAAAATGTTGGGGACTTGATAATTGGTTAAATGTAGGAATGAAGAAGAAGAAGAGTTAAAGATGCTGGGCTTTCAGTTTGTGTAAGTAGGTAGTTGGTGATACCATTAGCAAGAGAAGAGAGACAGGTACACAAACCTGGAGAAAGGAAATCATGAGCTGCATTTTGGACATACTGAGATTGAGATGTCATTTTAACATCCACATGGGGAAGATTCAGAGCTGTTTGGATATAATGGTGTTTTCGTAAATGTTCAACAACTGACTCTCAAACAGTATAGAATAAAGCCCCTCCCCTTTTTTGGTAGCATTTGCTGATTTCCATGGTGTAAATACTCCCACCATGTCTGAGTTTAAGGTTCCAAGGTTCCACCAGTGATGTCACTGGTGCAGAGTTGGGAAGAGATGGGCACAATCTGTCCCACGAGCCCTTCCAGCACATCCCTGCATCCAGAGTTGGCTGTCAGCACAAGGAGCAAAGATGGTCAATAGACTTGGCAGTCAACAAATTCAGTGTTTGAAACCTTTACATTGTGTTGAGTTTTGCTTTTTGTTCCAGCATTTGGTAAATTAAGAAAATATTCTGGTTTGCTCTTAAAAAGAATGTGTATTCTGCATATGTTGTACACAGTGTTCTGTGTATGTCCATTTGACCAGGTTTGTCCATTTCATTCAAGTTTTCTATATTTTCCTGATTTTCTTGTCTGTTTATTTTATTAGTTACTGAAAGAGGCTTGTTATACCTTCCCACTCTTATTGTGGGTTTCTTTTAGTTTTATACATATTTAAAGTCATGTTATATTGAATGAATAGAAAATGGAATCTCTTTCAAGTGGATTGGAATTTTGTTTATTGCGACTTGCCACTTTGTATCTTTAGAAATGCTTTTTGTCTTAAGGTCTATTTTGTCTAATGTGGACATGACTATGCTAGCTTTCTTCTACAAATCTTTGCCATTTCTGTATCCTTAAATTTTAGAGATTTTGGTTATAAATAGCACATTCTTTTTTTCTTTTAAATTAACCCTGATAATTTTTGTTTCTTAATTAGAGTGTTTATTCCATTTGCTTTTGTGTAAGCCAGGGTCCAATCAGGAGATAGAAATTGCACAGTAAATTAAATAGCGAAAATTAAATATCAAATGTTATATAAACTATTTACAGAGGATTAGCTACTAAGGGGGAATAAAAGAGAACTGTAAACATACCCTAGGGCTGAGGAAGAGAATCCAAGGAAGGACACATATAGTAGACTCCCTTCCGTCTGCCCTTCGCCCCACACAAGATTAGAATTCTGACCATGTTGCAAAGCATATTGCTGTAGCCCACTGGCTGGTGGTGAAGGTCTTTAGGTTGCCCTGGGCCACGCTCGTCTGCAGTTGGTTAGTGGGCAGGGAACTGTGGACTGGGCCTAGTAAGAAGAAAATAGTTAGCAAATACAAAGAAACTCATTCATATCACAAACAAAGGGAAAATATACAAAACTACTATAGAGTAGTCTTCCCTTATCTGTGGTTTTGCTTTCCATGGTTTTAGTTACCTATGATCAACTGTGGTTTGGAAATGTTAAATGGAAAATTCCAGAAATAAACAATTCACAAGTTTCAAATTGTGCATGCTTCCATGTAGCTGTGATGAAATCTCATGTCATTCTGCTCTGTCTTGCCCTGAACGAAAACCCTCCCCTTGTTCAGCAGAGCCACGCTGTTTGTGCTGCTGCCTGTCTCAGTTATCGGGCAGACTGTAGTGGGTGGTAGTGCTGGTGTTCAAGGAGCCTTTGTTTTGCTTAATCATGGCCTCGAAGCACAATAGTCATTATGCTGGCAATTCACACATGCCAAACAGAAGCCATAAAATGCTTTGCTTAAATGAAAAGGTGAAAGTTACCGACTTAATAGGGAAATAAAAAAAAGATTGTATGCTGAGGTTGCCAAGATCTACGGTAAAAACAAATCTTCTACCAGGGAAATTGTGAAGAAGGAAATTCACGCTAGTTTTGCTATCATACCTCAAACTGCAACAGTTATAGCCACAGTGCCTGACAAATAGTTAGGATGGAAAAGGCATTACATTTGTGGGTGGAAGACATGAACAGAAACATGTTCCAACTGATAGCCATTGGGTTTGGTACCATCTGTGGTTTCAGGCATCCTCTGGGGATCTTGGAACGTATCCTTTATGGATTGGGGGTGGCCAGGGCCACTGTAGTCCTCATTTCTGTCATTGCTCATGAGGTTGTAGCAGACATTTTTGGCTTCCTTCTTCCACTGCCCATTACCTATTCCCCTGTCCCTCAGCCAGAACCTCAGCTGGTCAGGTTTCTTTTTCTGGTAGAGTGACATAAAACTCCGTTTTTGAAGGGTCTGAATCCTCAATTGTCTTGCCTTTTCTGCTTGCTATAGTTCCCATTAACTTCTACTATTGTACACAGAAGTACTGCGAGTCCTGGAAACTTCCAGGCACTTTGTCTTTGCTGTATAGAAACGACCTAATATCTGCTTGGAAATTGGAATCAATCACTCTAGGAATAGAGATAACTTTCTTGTCTGTTGGTTCAGTGGCATGAAGAGTCCCAGTGGCCAGGTGGCAATCTCATCTTTCAGTTTATTCCATGACACCATGGATGGTAGTTCTGGTAGAAGCATTACCGGCAGGGAAGGCAAGTCCACATCCAGGTGTCTTTTTCAGTGAGTCTGGGTCTCTGCTCCCTCCCTGATGGAAGCGGTCCAGCACGATCAATCTGCTACCCAGCTGCTGGCTCGTCCCCTTCGGGGATTCTGTCGTGCCAGGAACTCGGTGTTGGTCTCTGCCTTTGGCAGATCAGGCGCTCACAGTAGCATCAGCGAGGTCAGCTTTGGTGAGGGGAAACCCGTTTTCTAGAGCCCATGCATGATCTTCGTCTCTGTCACTGTGGCCACTGTATTCGTGGGCCCATTGAGAAGTGCTGTCTTGGAAAAGAGACTGCCACCCACAGAACACCTCGCTTTTGTCCGCCTGGTTAGGAGCCTCCTCTTCAGTGGACACCCACCAGTGGACATTCACATGGGGCACAAATGTCTTCCCAGCCAATGTCCATCCTAAGAGTTCCAACCGTGTAGCTCTTTCCCCAAATTCTTTGGCACCAATTTTCCAATTTTGTTTATTCTAAGTCTCTGGCCATAAGAACTACTGTCAATTTTCCATGCATGAGTGTGGATCTGTATTTTTGGTCATTTCTCTCTTCAGACAAAGTGGAAAAATAAAGTACTGCTTAAAGTTCTGCCCAAAGGGAGGATTTTCCTTTGTCACTGCTCTTCAGAGTCACCGCTAAGTAGAAACATAGCATTGCAGCTGTTCACGTTTTGGTGCTACCTAAATATTACATAGACCCCTTTGTAAAGCAGGCTCAAGCCTTTCTTCTTCAGTCACTTGGTCATGAGCAGCTCCCCATGGAGGTCATAGGCATGCATTGAGAGAGAAGAGGCAAGACAGGGACGCATTTGGAAGGGGCGGCTTTCCCTAATATTAAGGCTCAGTTGTGTCTAATATGCTGTTTGTCCCACTCTTAGTTGTAATTATTGTATTTTTCAGTTTTAGAATTTCTATATGGTTCCTTTTCAAAGCTCTGTCAATTTCTGTAGTTTCCTATTCTCTACTGAGTTTTCATTTTTTACCTTCCCTTTATCTTTGTGATCACTGTAAATATATTTGTGTTCAAAGCCTGTGCCTGATAATTCCTGATAGCTGGAACATTTGTGAATCTGCCTCTTTTGGCTAATATTTCTGCCAGTTATTTATGTTGCTTTATTTCCTCATGTGTATGATTATCTTGGGCTATGTGCTTGACATTATATTTAAAGACCAGTTTATAGAAATAGTTTGAGGTCTATCATAATGTGATCTTACACCAGAGGGAATTTACCTTTTCTTCTCTCAGTGCCTAGAAAACTGTCTGTCTGGACCTTAATCCAATTTCAGTGATTTAGATTTTCTAGGCCATGCAGCTAACTCAAAGCTGGCCTGCAGACCAGGCAAGAAGCGGCTTACTTCTGTATCAGCTTGTTTCTAAATGCAACCATTCAGAGTCCAAACCAAAACCACACAGAAGGTACTGGATTCTTCCCAGCAGATCTGGACTCTAACTGTTGCCCCTTTAGCATTTCGGGCAACCCCAAAACTTGTTCAAGCTCTCAATCTTGGTCACCTCCTCCAGATCTACTGTGCTAGCTATTCTGTATTTGCCCTTCCAGACCAACTTCCCACGCCTTTCCACCCTGCTTTTTTTCCGGAGAAGCTGATCCTCTGCAGGCAGCATCAGTGAGCTGCCTTTTCTTCTGGATGTTGGCTGGGTTTGGCCAGGGGGAGGCACTATCAAGAGACACAAGGACGGAGGGAATGTGAGATCGGGGTGTTTATTCCATCAGCTGCTCCCTGCTGGCCTCTGAATTAGTGGTGGCTACATTTTGCTAAAGCCCCAACCCCCTGCCAGGCAGCGCTTTCCTACAGCTCCTTCTGGGCTCTGAAACTACTTCTTTTATTGTCTCTTTAGGGATAAGGCTGGGAATGTTGACAAAACCACCTGCTGCTGTTAGTCGAGGTATTTTCTCATCTCTCACTGGTTTCCCTTAATCCTACCCACACCCTTATCGATGGTACCTGCGTACATCACTCCTCAGTCTCGCCACTTGAGTGTGCCGTGTGTTTATTGCTGGCCCCTCATTGACACAGGCACCAAGTTCTGAACTCCTCTGTCTGGAGTTCCATCTTCTCACAGTAGGACACATATAACTTGTTAGTGTGCCAGTGTTTTCAAACTGAACTTTTATGTGTTATTTTCCAGTTTTTCTAAGACCTTATCAGGAGGATAGTTAATATGCCATTACTTCATATATCATTACTGGAAGCAAAATTTCTCTCGCTATTGCCTTCCTTTCATATAAGTTTTAATCATGTAAGTTTCACCATATATGATTTTGTCTCTAAACAATCGATGCTGAATTTTGTATATTTTGCATATGTGAACGGACCGTACTGCAGATAGGCTTCTGTCATGTGCTTTTCTCGTTCGACATTGCGCGGGGTTCTTCCATGTGGATTTGCATAGTGTAGTTCATTCATCGCTCTGCTCAGCTATTCCGAAATGCCGCTATCTATCCCCCTGCTGTTTATCATTCTTCACCTTCATTTTCCCTAGTTTCTTAGTTGCAGTGCTCGTGTTGGCTCTATATTTCATCTTCCATCCTTTACCTAGCTCTCTTGTTGAACACATCTGATACCTGGTTTGGAGTAGTTTCCACATCTGTGCCTCTTATACCGCTTTAGGACTCAATATATTGGTCCCATGCATTACTTGGTTAAGACGTTCCATCCCATCCCCCATCTCCTTATAACTTCCCCAAAGACCCTGTATCTGGATTCTTTTTATTCCATGTATTTAAGTCAATATCCATTTTATCCCTATTTTTGTAGTCAAAAACTTACTTAACCGAGAGAAGACTTCAGGATGTAATGTAATTGCTTCTTTCTTTTGTTTGGGAAAATTACTATGCTTTTCATTGATGAAATATGACATATTATAAAAAGAAAGAACATATTGATTTAGAACTAAGTACCCTTGATGTTTGAAAGTTCACATATAAAAAACAGATAAAAAATATTGATGATACTTTTACAAAAAGGATTCATCATGTGATAAATGTGTATTAACAAGCTTCCTTAGTGCAGTCAATATGTAACTTAATTTATAAAAATTCAATTTACATTGTTGGTCAGGAGCAAATTTATTAAGTAAGGAAAGGTACATTGGAAATTATATTTAGAAATACAGACATTCTTTCCATAGCTTGCCTTTTATATAACTACATCAAACTGTTTCTTCCCTGAGGGAACAATAAAATAAATTGTTATGACTTTTAGGTTGCTAGCATCTTTTACTGAGAAGCAAAGACATACAGAGCTAAGAGAATTCAGAAAAGGCACAATGAAAACATAAATTTAAATAATTTCTAAAAATGGCAGATGTTAAATCTTAGGAAAGGATTATGTTGTGTGGGTGTTCGGAGTTTCAAACTCTTGAATGGAAAGACACGTAATATTGTGAGTGTTCCTGTGTTGGTCCTGGGCATCTCCTCTTTACACCTCACACTCAGACAGCACAGAGACTGTGTCACAAACCGTCAGCGTCACAGCGCTCCCGCTGAGCTTGGTTGCCAGCTAGGAATTGTTTGTGAATGAATGAGATAAAACTGATAAGTGATTTAAAAAGGAATATGTATTCAATCTGAACGTTTTAAAGTATCAGTTTAAGAAACTGATACTTTAAAAAAATATAAAATAATGTACAATCAGTATAATAAATTCTCTTTAATCAGTGTAGTTTCTTGTCATAATCATTCTGTGAATTTTCATGTTATATGTAAATTTGCAAAAGTCAGTGAAAATATATCCTTGAAACAGAAGTTATATAATATAAAAAAATAATTTCGACCCCAAGTTGTTTTAAAGTATACTGAAAATTAAGATTGGGTGGGGGAAGGGGAAGTCAAAGGAGGCTAAAATTTCTATGTTATGTAGTGGGTAGTAAAAAAAATATGATTTCATTCTCAATAGTGTTAATCTTGGAATACTGGCTAAAGAAAGTTTGGGAATAACTTAATGGTAAAAGCCTGTAACAAAAAATAAATGAAACTTGAAACTTTCAAATGATTAGAGAAGAAAAAAACATCTATGGGAACAAAAGAATAGAAAGAAAGGATAGAAAAGAAAAGCATAAAACAAGATATTGTAAGACCAAATAGCTCAATTATGACAGTAATGGTAATGTGTTAAAATCCTATTACATGACAAAGATACCGAGCCTCACTAGATCTAAGAGTTATGTGTAAAAAAGTTATCACTTACTTTTTTTCTAATTTTTTAGCCTCATTCGAGATAGGGAAGGATTTTCTATTCATAACATATTGGAAAAGTTGATTTAAAAAGATCAACATATTTAATGATCTACATAAAATTATTCTCTACTTCACATTTCGCAACAACCAAAATTCAAGACAAATTAAAAACAGATATTT
Organism: Avahi laniger; assembly: GCA_963575035.1. NCBI lineage: Eukaryota > Metazoa > Chordata > Mammalia > Primates > Indriidae > Avahi > Avahi laniger. The sequence continues at coordinate 39,363 of CAUYSK010057822.1, forward strand.
GTAACAAATATGAATATTATAATTCCTAATATGCAAAATTTTTACAAATCAAGAATAAAATACAAAGACCCTAAAAATAGACAAAAAGACATGACTAAAACACTAATGGTAATAACTATAACAAAATGTTGAATTCATTAATAATCACAGCAATGTATATTAAATGAGTTATAAATTTTCATTTTTTGAATTGGCAAAGATTCAAAAATGGTGCCATTCAATGCTGATAAGTGTACAGAGAGACAGATACTGTTCTATGCTGATTGACGCATTAACTGTTACATGCTTTTTGAAAAGCACTTTGTCCATGTGTATCAAGAAGAGTAAAATTTCCTATTCTTTTACTCAGTAATTTTAATTCAAGGTATCTATCAAACAGAAATAAGCAGAGATGCAGACAAATGTCAATATAAAAGGACATTTATTTTAGCACAACTTATAGCAAAAATTGGAAATGGCTTTAATTTTTTCTGCCAGTATCATGCTGTCTTGGTTACTATAGCTCTGAAGTAAAATTTGAAGTCAGTTAACGTGATTCCTCTAGACTTGTTCTTTTTTGCTCAGGATGTCTTTGGTTATTCTGGATCTTTTGTGGTTCCATATACATTTTAGGATTATTTTTTCTATTTCTGTGAAGAGTGTCATTGTTATTTTGATGGGGATTGCATCGAATCTATAGATTGCTTTGGTCAGAATGGATATTTTAACAATATTGATTTTTCTAATCCACAAGCATGGACTATCTTTTCAGTTTTTGGTGTCCTCTTCAATTTTTTTCATCAATGTTTTATAGTTTTAATTATAGAGACTTTCACTTCTTTGGTTAAGTTTATTCCTAGATATTTTGTTTTATTTGTTGCTATTGTAAATGGGATTATTTTCTTGGTTTCTTTTTCAGATTGTTTACTGTTAGCATATAGAATGCTATTGATTTTGGTATGTTGATTTTGTATCCTGCAACTTTACTGAATTTATCAGTTCTAATACTTTATTTTGTGGAGTCTCTAGCTTTCACTAAATATAAGATCATATCTTCTGCAAACAAGGATAATTTGACCTCTTCCTTTCCAATTTGGATACCTTTTATTTCTTTCTCTTGTCTGATTATTCTAGGTGGAACTTCCAGTACTATGTTGAATAACAGTGGTGAAAGTGGGCATCCTTGTCTTCTTCCAGATCTTATTATACAAAAAAATCTTTCAACTTTTCCCCATTCAGTATGATACTTGCCGTGGGCCGGTCATATATGGCTTTTATCATGTTGAGGTAAGTTCCTTCTATTCTCAGTCTTTTGAGAATTTTTATCATAAAGAGATATTGAATTTTATTGAGAGCTTTTTCAGTATCAATTGAAATGATCATATGGTTTTTTTCCTCTGTTCTGTTAATATGATGTATCACTTTGATTGATTTGCATATGTTGAATCATTCTTGCATCCCTGGGATAAATCTCACTTGATCATCATGAATAATCTTTTTAATACGTTGTTGAATTCAATTTGCTACTGTTTTGTTGAGGATTTTTCCATCTATGTTCATCAGAGATATTGGCCTGTTATTTTCTTTTTTTGTTGTGTCTTTGTCTGCTTTTGGCATCAGGGTGATACAGGCCTTATAGAATGAGTTTGAGAGTATTTCCTCCTCCTTAATTTTTTGGAATAATTTAAGCAGGATTGGTATTAATTCTTCTCTGAATGCATGGGAGAATTCAGCAGTGAAGCCATCAGGTCCTGAGGCTTTTCTTTGATGGGAGACTTTTTATTACTACTTTTTATCTTTCTGCTTGTGATTGGTTTATTCAGGTTTTGGGTTTCTCCCTAGTTCAATCTTGGTAGGTTGTATGTGTCAGGGAATTTATCCATTTATTCTAGGTTTGCCAATTATTGGCATATAGTTACTCATGGTAGTCTTTAATGACACTTTGGATTTCTGCAGTATCAGTAGTAATGCCTCCTTTTCATCTCTGATTTTATTTATTTGGGTTTTCTCTCTTTTTTTCTTAATTAGTATGGCTAAAAGTGTGTCAATTTTGTTTATTTTTTTTTAAAAAAACTTTTTGTTTCATTGATTTTTTGTGTTTTTTGTTTCAATTTCATTTATTTCTGCTCTGATCTTTATTATTTCTTTTCTTCTACTAATTTTGGGTTTATTTTGGTCTTATTTTTCTAGTTCTTCAAAGTACATCATTAGATTGTTTATTTGAAGCTTTTCTACTTTTTTGATGTAGGTACTTATTGCTATTAACTTATCTATTATTACTGCCTTTGCTGTATCTCATAGGTTTTGATAGGTTTTGTTTTCATTTTCATTTTTTTTGAGAATTTTAAAAATTTAATTCTTAATCTCTTCATTGACTCACTGGTCATTCAAGAGCTAAATGTTTAATTTCCATGTGTTTATATATTTTCCAGTGTTTCTTTTATTACTGATTTTTAGTTTTATTCCATTGTGGTCAGAGAAAATACTTGGTATGACTTCAATTTTTTTGAATTTTTAAGCCTTGTTCTATGGCCTAACATATAGCCTATTCTTGAGAATAATCCATGACCTGAGGAGAAGAACGTGTATTCTGTGGTTATTAGATGAAATATTCTGTAAACATCTATTAAGTCCATTTGGTCTACAGTGCAACTTAGGTCCAATGTTTGTTGATTTTCTGTCTGGATGATCTGCCCAATGTTGAATGTGGGATGTTAAGGTCTCCAGTGATTATTATGCTGGGGTCTCTCTCTCTCTTTAGCTTAATCAATATTTGCTTTATATATCCAGGTGCTCCAGTGTTGGTGCATATATATCTAGAATTGTTATATCCTTTTGCTGACTGACCACTTGATCATTACATAATGACCTGCTTGGTCTCTTTTTGCGGTTTTTATTTTGAAATCTATTTAATGTGATAGAAGTATAGCTACTCCTGCTATTTTCTGGTTCCCATTTGCATGGAATATCTTTTTCTATCCTTTGTTTTCATTCTATGTGTGTTTTATGGGTGAAATGTGTTTCTTGCAGACAAACTATAGTTGACACTTGATTTTTTATCCATTTAGTCTATGTCTTTTAATTGGAGAGTTTATTTCATTCACATTCAGTGTTATTGTTGCTAGGTAAGGACTTACTACCGGCCATGTTGTTATTTGATTTCTGGTTGTTTTCTGATCTTTTCTTTCTTTCTTTCTTCCTTCCTATCTTCTTTTGTTAAAAGTAACTTTTCTGTGGTAGCATGGTTTAATTTCTTTGTTTTTATATTTTGTGCATCTCTTGTAAGTTTTTGATTTGAAGTTACCACAAGGCTTGCAAAAACCATTTTAAACATTTGAAAACTGGGCATACATACAAACAAACAAACAAACAAGCAAAGGGAAATCTCACAGAAATTCTACCCTTTAACTCCATCTCTATCACTTTTTAACTTTTTGTTGTTTCCTTCTATATCTTTCTATACTATCTAGCTCTCAAAAAGTTTTTGCAGTTACTTTTGATAGGTTTGTCTTTTGATCTTCCTACTTAAGATATGAGTGGTTTATACACTGCAATTACAGCAATATAGTATTCTGTACTTGTGTACTTGTTGTTAACTGTGAGTTGTGTATACCTTCAAATGATTTCTTATTGTTCATTAACGTCCTTTTCTTTCCTATCAAAGAACTCCTTTTAGCATTTCTTATAAGCTAGCTCTGGTGTTGATGAAATCCCTCAGCTTTTGTGTGTCTGAAAAAGTCTTTATTTTTCATTCATGTTTAAAGGATATTTTTGCAGGATATAGTGTTTTAGGATTAAGATATTTTTTCTTTTGTACTTTGAATATAACATGCCACTCTCTCATGCAAGGTTTCCACTGAGAAGTCTGCTGCCAGATGTGTTGGAGCTTTTTTACATATTATTTTTTTTTCTCTTGCTTTTCTTCAGACTTTTTCTTTATCTGTGACCTCTGTGAGCTTCATTACTCAATACCTTGAGGCAGTCTTGTGTGGGTTAAATCTCCCCCATGTTCTATGATCTTCTCGTACCTGAATATTAATTTATTTCTCTAGATTTGGAAAGTTCTCTGTTATTATTTCGTTGAATACACTTTGCATCCCAATCTCTCTCTCTACCTCCTCTTTAAGGCCAATTACTCTTAGATTTGTCCTATTGAGGCTGTTTTGTAGATACTGTAGATGGGCTTCATCCTTTTTTATTCTTTTTTCTTTTTTCTCTACTGACTCTGTATTTTAAAGTAGCCTGTCTTCAAGCTTACTAATTCTTTCTTCTGCGTGGTCAATTCTGCTGTCGAGAAACTCAGATGCATTTCTTCATTTGTCAATTGAATTTTTCATCTCCAGAATTTCCGCTTGATTTTTAAAAAATTACCTTGTTGTTAAATTTCTCTGTTAGGCTTCTGAATTTCATCTCTGTATTACCTTGTAGCTCATTGAGCTGAACTACACTTTCAGTATAGCTATTTTGAATTCCTTGCCTTTAAGGTCACATATTTCCATCACTCCAGGATTGGTCACTGTACCTTATTTAGTTCATTTGGTGAGGTCACGTCTTCCTGGATGTTCTTGATGGTTGCGGATGTTCATCGATATCTGGGCATTGAAGAGTTATGTATTTGTTTTAATCTTCACAGTCTGGCCTTGTCTGAACCTGTCCTCCTTGAGAAGGCTTTTCAGATAGTCAAAGGGAATTGAATATCATGACCTAAGTCTGTGGTCCCTGCAGCTGCGTCAGCACTGGGGGTGCCCCAGCCCAGCAATGTTGTGACTCTTTCAGACTCCTGGTGGTAATGCCTTCGTGGACTTAGGTAAGGTACAGGAGAATGCCCTGGAATAGCCGGCAAAGTCTCTCAGTCTTTTCCCTCGTTTTCTGTGCGGGACTGTTGGAGTTGGGCAGGAGTACTGTGGGCGTTGCCTCACGGCCATCGCAGCTGGGATTGTGCCCAGTCATACCTGAAGCCAGCCCAGTCTCACCCAAAGCCGGTGGTCACTGTTGCCTGGCTACCTCTGATGTTTACTCGAAGCCCAAGGGCTCTTTAGTCAGCAGGTGGTGAATCCTGCCAGGACTAGCTCTTCCCTTCAGGGCAGCAGGGTTCCTTCTGGCCCAGTTTGGGTCTTGAAATATGGAGGAGCTAAAGCCTGGAATCAGGGGCGTTAGGAATCTACTTGGTACTTTATTTCACTGTGGCTGAGCTGGTTCCCAAGTTGCAAAACAAAGTCCTCTGAGCTCCTCCCTTTCTTTTCCCCACAGAGAAAAAGATTCTCCCTGAGCCGCACTGCCTGCAGTCGGGGGAGGGGTGACACAGGCATTGGCCCGGCCGCCACCCACTGGGTCGTGCGCTCGCCGAATTCACTGGCTCTGAGCCAGCACAGCTGCGGGAATTGTCCAAGGACTGCAGCCTTGTGGCCTAACTCCCTTTGGAACTTATTCCAGGCCTCAGACGGCGCTTTGTCCGCTGGCGGTGGGGCTGGCCAGAACTCGGGTTCAGGCGCAGAGGTTTCCCTCTGGCCGGCCTAACCGAAATGCTCCCTGTGTGGGCACCGGCGCATTCTGCCTGTGCCGTGTTCCCTGTGACGGGGCAGCCCCGAGTTCCAGGCGGATCCCACGGTCACTTCCTCCCGTGCCCGCCTGGCGTGCTGGTGCGGCTGCTGCGGGGTTCGCGGGGGAGCTAAGGCCACCCGGGCTCGTTCCTGCCTCCCCAGAGCGTTTTTCCTTGACATAACGTTAAAACCAGGTCCTGCGATCACGCACTTGACATTTGGGTTTTGAGGGCGTTCCTTGCTGCATAGTTGTCGAAGGTGGTGTTCCTGCGGAGGGACGATCGCCGGAGGTTTCCGCTGGGCGTCTTGCTCACCCCTTCCTCTGTGAGTTTACGTGGTGTCTTTGAGGCTATAAATAAATATCAAACTTGAATTATTTTGACGCTTTGAGTCAGAGGAGTCATCAGAAGTAAAAAGTAGAGGCTCAGGGGAGGGAGAGCGGCTCTAGAACGTCATGTTCTGTTTCAATCCGACCATTCATCTTTCGAGAGTTCCGGATATCTCGCAAAATTACTCTGAAACAGAAGCTTTATCAACAATACAGCAAACATCACGTTGATTGCATATGGTTGATATAAAAATGAAGCTTTGTTTAAATATTTTTTTCTATAACACCATTTTCTGTTGATTAGGTGATGTCAAATAATCAGTTCGACAGAATATTTTTCGAATTCTAATCATGTGATTTTATTATGGGAAAATCAGCCCTCAGTGAGTCAACAACTTGGATGAAACAAAAATATTTTTTTTTCTTCCCTTCCTCCATTCCTCCTTCCCTTCATGTAGACCTTTTTTTTTTTTTTGAGACAGAGTCTCACTCTGTTGTCCAGGCTAGAGTGAGTGCCGTGGCGTCAGCCCAGCTCACAGCAACCTCAAGCTCCTGGGCTCAAGTGATCCTCCTGCCTCAGCCTCCCGAGTAGCTGGGACTACAGGCATGAGCCACCATGCCCGGATAATTTTTTTTCTATATATTTTTAGTTGTCCAATTAATTTCTTTCCAATTTTAGTAGAGACAGGGTCTCGCTCTTGCTCAGGCTGGTTTCGAACTCCTGAGCTCAAACAATCCGCCCGCCTCGGCCTCCCAGAGAGCTAGGATTACAGGCGTGAGCCACCGCGCCCGGCCGGAAAGAGGCTTTTTAAAATAAGTTCATTTAATACTATACATGTATTATACACTACTCAAGAAAAGAGGAGTCAGAGATTTCTCTTTATCTTATAAAGAATTGTTCTTCATGGGGCAAATTAACAACATGGACATCCTAACATGCTTCTGCAAACTTAATGCTCATTCATCGATTGTCTTTGTTTTTAGCTGTCCTTGGAGTACACAATTTACTCAACAATCCAAAGTTTGATGAAGAAACAGCCAACAGTAAAGGTGGCAAAGGGCCTGTAAGAAGTAAGTTGACGTGAGATCTGTGGTTTTGTGAAGCTCTGGAGCCTCCAAGTGTTGCTGGTAGCAGAGGGGCCTTGCAGGCCTTGCCCTTTGTCATTTCACTAGGGTCCCTGGGCTCTGAGCAATCAAACCAGAACAGAGCAGGTGATAACGGGAGCTGTCTGGCAGCATAAGTAGTACCAATCGCTGTGTTTTGCCCAGAACACACTTTCGTTGTAAGTCTGTTCAGTCAGAAAATAAAATGACTAATAAAAGCTTTACATAGTCAGCACAAAATGCAAGCAGTTTCATGTTCCAAAGGATGTTTGAATCAACTATGGTAGCTTGAATTAAATTCCCTTCTTATTCGAGTGTCTTTTTATCTCAATAGCAGATGCTTGTCATTAGACTATGAATACCTGCTTCCCCCTGGGAGCATGAAAGGCAGGCCGGCATGGATTTTCTGGCACAAGAAGGTCCAGACCATCTTCTGTGTCCACATTTCCTGTGAAGTTACAGTTACTTAGACTCACTCAGACATCAGTCACCTACTAAGAACCTGCTATGTGTCAGGAATGTTCTAGGTTTAGGTACGAAGATAAAAGATGGACCCTGCCCAAAGGAACTTACCTGTGCAGGGTGGGGACGGACCAATAATTTCAGTACAGTGTGATGTTGGGACTATGAAAACTCACAGGAGATTACAGCTTTTCTCAGCTTAATTATATTTTATTCCTTTGACAGAAACTTGTGAGATCTTTCTAGTTTCAGTAGCGTATTTAAGAAATATCATTTATAGTGGATAATTTACCCAGTGAGCAATATTACTTTTAATTTTTTTTCTTTCTGGTTTATTATGCACACAGATGAAAAATGCCTATCCCTTCTAGCTTCAGTATCAAAGGGTAACATTCTGACAATGTGTTTGCTGTTAACAATCTGGTGCACAACCTTCTGGGCTTTTATAAGTACACATACACACAAATATCATTACCTTTTTTGAAATCGTGATGTCTTTTCAGTACCTGTAGATTTACCTCATTCTTTTTTTTTTTTTTTTTTTTTTGAGACAGTCTCACTCCCTTGCCTGGGGTGAGTGCCATGGCGTCAGCCTAGCTCACAGCAACCTCAAACTCCTGGGCTCAAGCAATCCTACTGTCTCAGCCTCCCAAGTAGCTGGGACTACAGGCATGTGCCACCATGCCCGGCTAATTTTTTTCTATATATATTTTTAGCTGTCCAATTAATTTCTTTCTATTTTT
>CAUYSK010057825.1:0-10518 GCA_963575035.1 Avahi laniger
TGTCGCTGTTGTTGTTCGTGGGTGGTGGCGGGTGTTGTTATTGGCAGGGCTGGTGTTATTTGCAAATCATCACTCACCTTGTCAGTACGAATTAACTAAGTTTTCAGGCAACGAGGACGTTCCCACACTTAATCATCAGTACAGTTCCAGAACTGGTTCCCAGTGAACCCAAATATTGAGACTGCTTGTTTTACCGCAGAATTCAAATACACAAAATTAGCAAGATCAGCTCTCAGAGTGTCGGCCGCTGCCAAATAAGAACTCGGGAGAGTGCCTGTGTATATTATTAAATTGTGCATAATGGTGGCGTGTGTCTAGGAGCTGGCTTCTGTGGACGAGAACGTCTTTATCTCACGCGCTATGACAGCTTGTTTGAACCAAGGAGCACGTTTTGATTTTTCTCCTTCCCCGTTTATCTAAACGTTTTCAGTGTACACACGGAGCACCAGGAGATTGATCCCTCGACGCATTTCAGCCTCATCATTTCCTTCATTGTTTGAGTTGCTTCTGTGTTTTTATTAGAGTGGGTGTCAACTCAAACCATCCGTCCTCATTTGTGATCTTCTGCATACACCAAGTTAGGAACGTTTCTACCTTCCTGTGGCCTGATTAACCCATGCAACCCAAAGCGCGTAAATTACAGAATCAGGAAAGAACTAGGAGTGGGCACCTTTTGTAGTCAAAGGAGAAAGCAACGAGGGCAATTGACATTCTGTAGGTACCTACTATATGTAGGTCCTGCGATAGGTGCTTTCAAACAGTATTTCATTTAATTCTCAAAACAACTCTATATTGTAGGTATATTACACCCACATTTCAGACCTGGAAACTGAGGCTCTCAGAGCAGTGAAAATAGCTTTCCAAGGTCATGCTGCTGTTAAAGGGTTAGAGTCTAGACTCAAACCGATGTTCTTCTCCACCCCAAGTCCTCACTGTGCCTAGAACACCTCCCTGCAAAGGGTGGGAGAAGGAGAGGCAAGGACGAGGCGGCCTTGGGTGCGAGGCAAGAAGACCAAAACAATCAGCAGAAATCAGGAACTATTAGAAGGAAACTATTAAGAATTCATAGGAGTAGAAGGAAAAGGTCTCATTAAAAAAAAATAAAAATTGACAGAAAATAAATTATGAGCAGAAGTAGTAAACACCGAAAATATGAAGAAATAAGATTTCCCAGGAGACACTGCAGAAAGAAATCAAAGCAAAAGATGGGAATCAGGAGGAGGTTGGTAAGGAAAATATAAGACAGATGTAGAGAATTCGTTTTCTGTTTTTTCATGGACAGTTACTTGTAGGTTATTTGAGTGGAGAGTCAAGAAGAGAACCTCTGATAAAACCACAGTTCAGCTCTGACATTAATGTTAGCTGATCTTTGGGGAAGTGGATCTAATATTTAAAATTTTAGACACCCTCTTGCCTCTCAGAGTGATTTCTTAAATCTAAAGGTGAACCAGGGGAGGTAAAACATTTTCTTGGGAGCAAAAAGCTGTCCCTCCTGCGAGGTAAATTACATCTTCCTGGACACTGAGTGCTATAAATCTTAGTCCCGGCAAATTGTAGCCACCAACTGCTTTGACCCCCGACTGGAGGTCAGTGGCTAAAAGACCACTGGATCGTGATTCTCCAGAATTGCAGACCCCCACAGGGTGAAAATCATTTCCTGGGGCTTCCAGATCTCTCCGCCCATCCATCTGGGACGGGGAGGGAGTGAAGTTCCAGGCTTTGAGCAATTTTTCACTGAAGCAAAGGCAAATAAACTGAGTAACAGAAACCCTCCCCCAGAGGGAGTGCCCCTCTGGCTTCAGCCATGGGAGTGAGCATTCGTGTGTGCATATGTACGTGTGAATATGTGCACAGCCATGTGTGCACAAGCACGTGTGCATGGATGTATGTGTGCTCGCATCCATGTGAGCTTGTGTGTGCATGTAGGTGAGTGTGTGTGGGCGTGCATGTGTTTCTGTGTGTGCGCACCCCCCCACGTCCGCACACGCGCGCACACACACACAACAGCAAGCTCTCTGCACCAGTGTCTCTAGAGAGGCCACCTGGAGTAGTAAAAGCACTGTCCTTAGCGTCAGAGAACCTAACGAGAATATTTTGTTATTCTTCCTCTTATGCACTTTGCCACCATGGGCAAGTTACTAAACCTTTCCGAACCTCAGTTTTCTTATCCGTAAGATGGGATAACAATTCCTGCCCCATTATTGTGAGGATCAAATGAGGTAACATCTGAGGATACTTTGTAAGCCAAAACACGTCGTAGAAACATATGAGTTCTTCTCGCTCTTTTAGGGGCAAAAGGGAAAGTAGCATGTGATGATCAAATTACTGATATTTCAACATGATTCCAGTGTTTGTCTCCAAGGGCTGTCTGGAGGGAGAACTTCAGAGAATCAGGAGAGTTTTCTAAGATCCTGGCACCTCTTCCTCCTTGGTGGGAGCGAGTGACCTCCCATGGCCTTGAGTGCCTGTCTCTGCATTCTTTCCAGAGCCCAGTGAGCCTCTCAGACTGGCTTCGATGTTACAGGGGAGAACGCTAGCACAAGGTGGCAGAGAGCAAGTCCTTCGAAACACGGTTTCTCTGCCTGCCTGAGTCCTGGTCTCTCTACCGTGAGCACGTGTCGTAGTGTTGCCCATTCAGAGGAGCCCAGGGCAAGACGAGACCTCCATCCATCTCCGCCTCCCTTCCACACCCCTGCTGAAAGGCAGAGGCGTCCACCTCCCGCTCAGGGGAGAAACGGGATTAACCTTTCCGACACTACAGCCAATGTTAGCAGTCCGCCTTGCCTTTCACGATGCCAATCCAGGCACCAGTCCGCACCGTCTGTTAGAAACATGGAGAATGTATGTCAAAAGTCACCCCCACGTGCTGCACCGGAAAGGAGCAGTTATCAATGCAAACTCTGTATACATTATTTATCAAATGAACTCTCTGCAGTAGGAATACAATTCATTTCTACTCTCTCGCTCTTGTTCTTTCATTTCGATAGGAGATGAAAGAAACCATTTATAGACTCTTTCCGGGCATCGCTCACGCAGCAGCATCCCTGGCTGGGGCTCGCAGTCAGAGCTGTCTGCTGCCTGACGGGAGTGGGCCGCTTCGAGTGGGAGGGAAACAGCCCCTGTCTGCCAGGCTCTCTCGGGCTCCGCTCTCCATGGCCACCACCACCGCCACCCCTCCTCCTGGAACCGCAAATAGCCGGATCTCTCCTCAGCTCTCCAAGCACACTGGAGGAGATGGGAACCTCGGCTCAGAGTAAGACAAGTACCTTTCTGATGCCTTTTCTTTGCAACATTGGCTCTAACAAACTGTCACAAGGGGAGAAGGTATTTCCAATAGGTCTGTTAGGAGTCGAGGCCAGTTCCCATGTGGCCTCACATTAAGTAATGGAAGAAATAAATCTCTTACTCAGTTTGGGCTGGTGTGAGCCTTAAAACGAAGACCTCTCCTTTTCACAACCGGGTTAGCTGAAAGTTGGGAGTTTTGCCTAGTGGTGACAGTGGTGATGCTGGAGGTAATGGCGATGGTGTGGAGACGATGGTAGCCGTGGTGATGGTGTTAGTAATGACAGTAGAAGGGGTGGTGGTGGTCACCGTCCTGGTGGTAATGGCAGGAGGAATGGTGGTGACGGTGGTGGTGAAAATGGTGGGGGGGGGGGAGGTGATGACATGGTGTTGATAATGGTGGAGGCTGTGGTAATGGCAGAGGGATGGTGACGATGGCGATGGTAGTAATGGTGGTGGTGCTAGGAATGACAGCAGAAGTGATGATGGTGGTGATGGCAGAGGGGATGGAGGTGCTGATAATGGTGGTTGTGGTGGTGGCTTGGTGATGCTGTCAACGAGGTAGTAGTGATGGAGGCGACAGTGGTGGTGCTGGAGGTGATACTGGCAGTTACAGTGGTGCTAATGGTGGTGGTGGTGGAAGTGAGGATGATGGGGGCAGCGCAAGGGGTGATGATGATGATGGTGGTGGCGGTGTCTATGGTCATGGTCTGTGTGTCACGGTACGGTGTGACAATATAATCTTCGCATTCAAAAGAATTTTCCTTAGGGAATAGGACACATCTTATAAAAGAAAGCACTTTGCTCCTGTTTCAGATCAGACCTCCGTAAAACTGCTCCCCTGAATTCCCATCTAATTTTGCGTATCACAGAGTGAAAGCTGCAGAATGAAAGCTCATTTCTGAGGGGCTGCCTGCCTGCCAGCGCTCAGAGTACTTTCTTGACTTTGGGGCTAAGTGTCCTGACCTTCCTCTCTCCTGAAAGCCAGATCCTGCTTGCTCTAGACCCCTGCTCCAGCCAGCTCCACAGCTCTGGCCAATGGCGACTCCCTCCTCAAGCCTCACTCATGTGTCTTAGCTCATTTATTACTTTCATTATCATTTATTTTAGCTTGATGTGTGTTGATCACCCCAACCACATTGTTAGCTCCTTGAAGGAGTGGTGTCCTTTTTAAATCCTACACCCTTTAAATAGATATGCACTAAACAAACAAATGGATGGATGGATGGGTGGATGGATCTAAGTGTTATTATTTTCTAAAAAAATGCATGGCATAATGATGTATAGTACAATAATCGTGACATTAATTTGAGCATAAAGATCATCTCAAGAGTTATAAGAAGAAGGGAATTTAATTAATACTACTAATAATACTATTAATGCAATAATAGCCAATATTTGTTGAGCTCTGCGCCAGGCTCTGTGCTAAGCAGTTCACACACGTTATCTTCTTCAGTCCTTACAATGAGCCTATGATGTGCATGCTATTTTCCCACTTCATAGATGGAAAAGCTAAGATCAGAGACTTCGAATAATTTGCATTACAGCCTCATGGTTAAAAGTACCAGCTATGGATTCAAACAGTAACTCTGTAATTTACCACTTGCATGGTTTTTATTAAATCAATTATTTTCTCTGGACCTTGGTTTCCTCATCTAAAAAGTGGGAAAATAATACTTTTGTACTAGGGAGGACTCAATGAGAAAAATCTCTCTCCCTTACAGAGAGAGTAATAGAATAATTATAAATCTATAAATAACCAATATAATATTACTATGAATTTTATACACACACAGACCTATGTTTGTTGAGGGCCAAGATATAGTAAGTGTTCAATCAGCAGTATCTCTTCTTTCTCTCTATTTTTCTGCTGAGGTCCAGTCACAGGTCTGGTGTAGAGCCCTTGCTCTCATACACCGCAGATTTAGCCTCAAACCCGAGCTACTTCCCTGGACACAGAGGCTGAGCCAGAGCATCTTCTCCAGGAATGAGGATGGCGCACGGCCGAATTCGTGAAAAGCAGGATAGGCTGGCTGGCCGGCCAGCTCAGGGTCTAACGCCAGGCACAGCCCAGTGTCTCGCTCAGCAATCCACCTGCACATGGCCCGTGGTCCACGGCCTGGGAGGCCACCAACATCTGTCACCTGCCAGGGGTGTACCTGTGGGAACAGAGCCCCCCCAGCACACCCAAGTGGTCAGGTCAGCATCCGCTGGAGTCCAGGCCTCCCAACCGACCAGAGGCCACATGCGCTGGCCCTGGGGGCACATTTCTCTTCCACTGCTCTACCTAAGTGTTAAAAATTAATTTAACTCCAATCGCACTGACAGGGGAAAAGTTAATAGAAGTTTTATTTTTAATATATGAGGAACCTTAACAGGATTTAAGCTTAATGCCTCAGAAATGGGAAGGTAGTGCCAACAATTTATCTACCCGAATCTGTAGACTTTAGTGGGGAGCTAAGGAAATGGAAGAAGTATCACTCCGGCAGTTAAAGGCGGATTGAAATGCCCCCCGCAGCAATGGGGAGAAGTCCCAGTCGTCTGCCAACCCAAGAAATTGACTCATAAATTGCCCAAATCCTCAGTTTCCCTTATTACTCTTACCTCCAGTTTTCTTTCCTGTCCAGAAAATATATCATTTCAATTCTTTTAAAATATAATAGAGCTTGTCACTTAGAATCATAGAATTTTAGAGCTGATTTCTTCCAGCTATAATAATTTATGATACTAAGAGACGTGGAGGGAAAGTTTATAACAGAAAATTGTGCTGAACATGGGCCATACATTTTGTTTTAGACACGGCTCTCGGCTGTTTTCAAAAGCTACTAACTTAAAAAAATCTCTCACGCAAAACATTCTTCAGTACACTTAGGCCAAATTGTCTGAACTTTTCGTTGTTAGACTATATTTCATTAAGGAGACAAGTCAACTATTTTTACTTAGGAAATTCTTTCACCAGGTATTTATGAAGCACCCACTATGTGTTGGGCACTGTTGTAGACATTTAGGGAGGCGGCAGCAAATGAAACACTCAAAAATCCTTAGGGAACTTGCTTTCTGATGAGAGAAGATGAGCACATTAACAAAATAAACAGTAAGTTACATGGAATATTAGACAACAATGCGTGCCGTAAGGAAAACAAAACGAGGAAGAAGAGAAGGCTACGAGAGCGTCCACTTTGAACAGGCGGCCTGGAAGGGCCTTGCAAAGAAACAACATTGACGTGAAGGACAGGAGGGAAGAGCCGTAGGACTCTGCAGGGCGGAGCACCTGCCAGAGGGACCTGGAGGCGCAGAGAGGCTGAGGCCGGAACTTGCCAGCCTATTCTAGAATGGTAGGGAGGCCTAGCGCGGCTGCACGGGGGTGAGCACAGGTGAGCGCAGGGACAGCACAACAGGAGAGGCAATCGGGGAGGGCTACAGGCCTTAGCGCTGGTACTCAGGTAAGGTGAACACACATCTTGACTGCCCGGGACAATGTCAAATTAGCCCATGGTGCTGGGAGAATTATCAGTAGCGCCCCTGTTCACTCTCGGAGTGCCCCAGTTTGGGTGGTAAATCATGTGGTCATTCTACCCTCGGGCCACCGATAGGACTTCAGCTTCTACTCTGAGCAAGATGGGAACCGTGGGAGTTGGAACAGGTGACTGGACCCGACTTCCCTCCTCAAGGACTCCCTCTGGTTGCTCTGTCTGGGGGAGCTGGAGCAGGAGCCAGATGGGCGGAGGGAAACCACGTGGGAAGCCTTTGCCAGCCTCAGGCTGTCGCTTCTCTCCCAGAACGTCCCTCTCCCATTTTGTCTGGCTGGTGAACTCCAAACAACCCTGCCGGCTTTTCAGGATCTTGTTTAAATGTCTCCTCCTTCTGAAGTCTTCCCTGACACGCCCCGCAACCCCAAATAGCCACAAAATGAAAGGCCTCCCTGATTGATTTTTTTTTTTTTTTTGGCATTTTGTTTTCAACTCTATTATGACGTTCCTACATTGTATTCAGTTATTAGTCACATGCCTGCTTATGCTGCTGGACGGTGAGGATCTTTCTTTTGAAAAGGGAGACTCCTATTTATTGGGGCCCTACAATAAGCTACATACTTTGTAAGGCTCTTCATTTTCCACCTGAAATGCACATTAATGCTAAGGAGTACGATACTGTCCCTGTTCTGGTGACCCATGTAACAAACCACCCATGGGTTCGGGGTCAAAGTTTGGACACAGCACAGCGGATTTAACCAGCCCGTCTCTGCTGGGTGCAATGGTGGCAGCTCAAGGCGCTGGGCTGCGGGACCGTTTCCGGGATGGCTTCCCTATTCGCAAGCCTGGCCCGAGCCGGGTCACTCACAGGCTGGGCTCACTGTCAGCCTGAGTGCTGCATGTGGTCACTCAGTGTTCCTGAGAACAAGGAAGAAGCTTCCTGGCCTTCATGATACAGCCCCGGAAGACACAGAGCTTTGCTTCCACCGTCCTCTATTGACCGGAGCAATCACAGCCCAGATTCCAGAGGAGGGACACGCCCCGCCTCTCACGGGGAGGACTGTAGAAGAAGTCGCAGCGGTACTTCAAAGCTGCCACGGTTCCCACTGCAGATGAAGAGACCACGGCTCAGGGAGTGTAGGTTACTGTCCAAAGTCACAAAGCTAAAACACAACGGGACCGATACCAAAGCGCTCTGTTTGACTGCGAAGCCATGTTCTTTCCTCCTTAGCGGAATGCCCGTGGTGGGACAGAATGTCTCAGTTCCGTCACCCCATGTTGAGCATGGCGTTTGGCGCACTGTGGATAAATCGACGAACTAGTGAAGGCAGCACAGCCCACGGCGCCTGAGCGTTTTCTGACCTCTGCTTGTAGCCTGAACGAATGATCCTAATGACGGGAATTCTACACACTGCGGCAAGAGCATGAGAGACATCCGGGGACACCGTGGATGGGGGAGACGTTTCGAGTGGGGCTGTGTCTACTAAAACCCTTTCAAAGACATGTTCTTCTTATTCCCACAACCAGGCCCGACAGAGAGGTCACTAGACTCATTTAGGAAACAAAGAATCAGAGCTGCCACCGGGAGCTTCACAGTAATAGGCCTGAGTATGTCCTCTGTCCCTCTAAGGATAACAAGAAGCCTGAGAACAGGGAGACAGGTCCAAAGACCTCTGAGAAACCGACCCGCCCACCCCTCAGTGACCACCTTCCTGACCCTTCTGTAAAGGCGAAATATGGCTAAAATGAGAGCAGTTTCACTCTTGATCAAAAACTGCAAATCAGAGACCTGAGCTCACATCCTAACCTTGCCATGAATTTTCTGTGTGTCTCAGAGGAGCTCACCTTCCCTCTCTGGGCCTCAGCTTTGGTATTTAGTACTTTGGTATCAGTGACTCGGTGGTCTGTGATGTGACTGCTGCCCTTCCACATCCAGCCTTCTGTAGGTCCAGGGCATGGACTCTCTTTCCCTCCGCCCTCAGAACTGGCCCATCAGCAAGTGTGGCTCAACTTTATTTCCAAAGTAGCTCACCAATCACCTGGATGAGGGGTTATTGGGAGCTTTCGCCCCATTCTTGCAACTTTTCTATAAGTTTGAAGTCCCTTTCATCCTTGTCTTTCTTTCTCCATTCCTTCCACTCTGGTCCACACCACTGTCTGTCACCTGGGTTGTTGCAGTTGCCTCTAAATTGTTGTTTGTTTGTTTGTTTCCTCTCCTGCTCTCCTACCACAGACAGGAGACACAGAAGCCAGGGTGGTGTTTGCTTGTTTGTTGCTTTTGTATTTTTCTTTTACTTTGGTAAAATACACATAATGTAAAAATTTCAGCCATTTTAAGTGTATAATTCACTGGCATTAAGTCCATCCCATTGTCGTACACCACCACCGTCATCCATCTCCGGAAGATTTCATCGTGCCTCGCTGAACCTCTGTGCCCGTTGCGCAGTAATTCCCATCCTCCCTGTCATGCCTGGCTCGTCTCATTCCTCATGAGGACGTCACGGTTCATCCACGTCGTAGCATGTGTGCAAGTTCGCTCCTTTTTAAGACCGAATCCTATCCCAGTGTTTGCGTGTGTCACATTTTGTTTATCCATTCGTCCGTCGGTGGACATCTGGGTTTTCCCACCGTTTGGCTGCTGTGGATAATGCTGCTATGAATAATGCTGCTATGAACAGTGGTGTCCAAGCTCATGTTCTAAAAGCACAAATCTGTTCCCAGCCCTCTTCACTCTCTTGAAGCTCTCCAAAGCTTCAGACTAAGAGTAGAATCCAAACTCCTCTCCTTTGTCCACCAGGCCTCATGGGTCCTGGCCTCCCTTTCACTCTGTCCCCCCAGCTCCCCAGGCTCCCGCCACAACAGCTTCTTCCTGTGCAGCCCTCAAACACCCAAGCACGTCCTATGAGGGTCTCTGCACTTGCTCTTCCCAGGCCTGAGCCTGCCAGCTCCTTCGCTCCACCGAGGTCTCTGCTGAAATAGATGCTACTTAGAGAGCCCTTCCCCGCCCACCTGTACCGCCGTAGCCTCGAGTGTCCACGCGGTCTCTGTGTCTTGTTCCCAGGTTTATTCTCTTCGTAACAGTTACTGCCATCGTATCACTTAACACCACTGTTGTGTGTCGTCTGTTCCCCACCGGGCCATCGAGCAGGCTGCTTTGTTCACGGCTGAACCCGAGTCCAGAACGGTGCCCAGCACACAGGAGGCACGCTGAATGTTTGTGGACTGCAGTAAGCCTGCATATCTGATTTGACAGTCCAGGTGGAAGTGTCACAGGATAGGGGAGTCCCGGGACCCCAGAGGGAGAGGCAAGCCACACGGTTACATTCTCACCTCGGTTGCTAGCTTCTGCCGCCTCTTCCTTTGGCTGCTGCACTGGCTGCCTCCAGGTGGGAGCGTGGGCCAGAGAAGCACACGGCAGGTGGGGTACACTTGATACAACACCCAAGGCACATGTCTGCTCTCAGCTATGCCAGGCTTTGTGTTCCCAGAGTGCGCGGCGATGACAGGTGAGACCTGGCTGGGTTTGGCCGGAGCAATTCTTTATAGAAGAGCATCTAAGTCACCGAACCACAAAATATATATAAAGAGTGAGCCCATTAGTCTGTGTCTCTCCAACGTTCAAAATGTGAAGTCATTTTTCAGGCTTGGCTTGATTTCTCTTCCATCAATAAGAGCTACAGTCCTGCCAAGCCGGGGACAGACTGCTACCTGCTGCCGAGACGGGCAGGCTCCGTGAAGGGCTGGGGTGCCAGCGTCACCCTGCATC
>CAUYSK010057830.1:0-81094 GCA_963575035.1 Avahi laniger
TTTTGTGCATAACTCTGGCGCAAGTAACTGCTTACAATCTTCAAAGCAAGCTGGGTTACAGAAGCAGATAGCATTCATTCGATCGAAGGCCATTCTTTAAGCCTGGTATAATTGTAACTATTAACAGCTTCTACAGGAGTACCTATTTCTCTACATTTTAACTCTTTCATGATCCTACCAGGAGCCTACTACATTTACTAGGGGCCAAGCATGAGTGAAAAATGCTTGTAATAAGTCATTTACTCGTCACAGCCACTTGTGAGGTGAGTTCCATTATTATCTCCATTTTTCAGGTGAGGAAAATGTGTCTTTGGGAGGATAAGGAAGATCATGGAGCTAGTAAGTGGCAGAGCCTCAGTTCACACTCAGATGTCAGGTGTCACTGAGAACAAGCCCCTTCTCTTAAGCAGCACACTCTAGTGTGAAACGCTGCTGGTTCTTATTGTAAAGAAATGCCATTTTTTTTTGAAAAAACATCATCTTCCAGCATTATCACCACAGTGTTAACTAAGATCTGCTGCCTAATTATTTATTCTTAAATACCATTCTATTTATTCAGCAACTATTGAGCACTTACTCTGCGCCAAGCAGTGTTCCAGAACGAAAGGAACTGTAGTCAGCAACACAGGCCCTTTTCCTCCTCTCTTGACTGACCATGGCATTAGGATGGCGTTTATTTATAATCTTTTACTTTTTTTGTTTGTTTAAGGAAAAATGTTTATTGTCACTGTTGATTTTAAATATTCACTACATGAGTAATAAAAGGTTCTGAATCTCAGTTGCTTACGGCTTTGTTTATTTATGAGATGTCACATTGTTCTCATGAATATTTATTTTGAGAATATCTCAAATTCACCAAAGTATAAAAAAGGGCATCCTCATGAATTACTGAAGAGTATAAACTCAGAATGTCTTTAAAGAAATTTTTATGGCTTTAAATATTATATGTGGTATATAAAATATACAGACTTACATACGCACATATATAGTCTATTAATATGTATATCCAAATGGATATTAAATTGAGCTCTAATAAGTGGTGGTATATGGTATTTATTAACAGTAGGCCTGAAACATCTCAAGTTTTGAACCACATGGCTCTAGAATATACTGTTTCTCAAACTGTCAATGGTGAAGGACTTACATTCCATCACTTATGAGTACTTTTGTACATTGAATGACAATTACTAGAAAAATCAAATCAAAAGGATATACAAAAGACAAATACAGGCCAGGCGCAGCGGCTCACGCCTGTAGTGCTAGCACTCTGAGAGTCCGAGGCGGGCAGATCGTTTCAGCTCAGGAGTTCGAGACCAGCCTGAGCAAGAGCGAGACCCCCTTCTCTACCAAAAAAATAGAAAGAAATTAGCTAGACAACTAAAAATATATAGCAAAAATTAGCTGGGCATGGTGGCGCATGCCTGTAGTCCCAGCTACTCAGGAGGCTGAGGCAGGAGGATTGCTTCAGCCCAGGAGTTAAAGGTTGCTGTGAGCTAGGCTGATGCCATGGCACTCTAGCCCGGGCAAGAGAGTGAGACTCTTGTCTCAAAAAAAAAAAAAAAAATGTAATTCTTTTTTTATTATACGTAGATTGAACAGACATAAAATTACTCTGTTAAATTGCAATAAAATTGTCTGAAATACGGGCCATACTTTGGCTAGATTATTCTGGAACATCCATGAAATCTCCCCTCCACTTCTTTAAGACTCCTGTCACTTTCTTGCTTATATCAAAAGGTGTTTATGTCTCAGATCTTCCCTATTGTGCGAAGTACTTGCAGGCAGGAGAATCAACTTCTAATTCAATTCTTAGTCTCCTGTGATACTTCACACATGCTTCACCTTTACTGAATTATCAGAAAATCTGCCCAAATTAGCCCCAAATTAATGAGTTTTCTGTTTTGTTTTTTGTTCATTAGTGAGAGGTGCATTTTGGGTTACTAATTTCAGAGAATGTTGTTATCTCTTTAGAAACATTTCTACTAATCATTTTAATCCATCATTTCAAGAAGTAACTGTAATTAATGAAAACAAATGAAATCCTCTAAAACCGTAAAGCTTTCCAGAATAATGCAACCACGTTTGGAAATAACCTGACAAATTTCTAGGAAATTTTTTTCCAAACTTCATAGAAAACCGGAGCAGACAGCAGCCCAAAGCCACCTCTTTCTTCCCCATTTTCATCTCCTTAGCCTAAAGCATTATTGAGATACAGATCTAAAGAAATGTGGTAGCTAGGAATGGGGCCTTGGAACAGATTAACCGGGTCCTGAATCCTGGTTCTGTGCCTTTGGAGTTGTGTGATGTCACTGCTTTAGTTTCCCTATCTGAAAAATGAGGATGATAATAATAATAATAATACTTTACTAGAGTTGTACCAAGGATTAAATGAGATCATATACATAACATGAAATCTGGCTCAAAGAAAAGCACTGAAAAATGTTAGTTGATACTGTGAAGATAGTGATGATGGGAGTGGGGTGGTGATAGTGCTGGTGACGATGATGGAGCCTTACGCTGCATTTTTGGTCTAAGAGCCAAGGAAGGGTGAAAGAGCAGCACCACCACTAGCAATCATAAAGTGCAACAGTGTGAGTATCTCAGTTTGCCACATTTACTTGCAAAATCAGTTTCTGAAAGCAAAGACACTAAAATTATCTTAGTATTCTTATTTATGAAGATACCCGGAAGGTACTAGAACTTTCTTGCTGTGCAAACGTCCTCAACATTTTTGGCACCAGGGACCAGTTTCATGGAAGACAATTTTTCCAAGAACTGGGGATGAAGGGGAGAGAGGGGAGGGGGCTCAGGTGGTGATGCCTGGCCCACTTTCTAACAGGCTAAAGACCAGTAACCGGGCCATGGCCCAGGGGCTGAGGACCATAGCTGCAATGCCATCCTTCCTTTCAACCTATAAAATTGTAATCTGAAAATAGAAATGGCTTTCTGAAGGATTTAATCATGATAGAGCTATTGTCCAATGTGAAAAAGATTAGAGGCCTAGGATCATTATGAAAAGAACACAGTTTCTCCATATTTACTTAGTGGTCATTCACAGCTGGTCAGTTCTCTTTGCATGTCTACCAGGTCACTGACTGTAAGACTTCCTGCTGTGGAGTCCCCAAGTGACCTGGTGTATTCGCTGGGTTTCTACCTGTGGGAAAAAAAATAGGGGTTTCAGTGTATTTCAGCTAAAAATCTCTAGGAATGCACATTTATTGCAATAAATTTACATTTATTGACTCACTACAACAAGAGAGAATATAAACCATGGCACAGTGGGAGCATGCATGTAAGAAGGTGTTAAAAAAAATTTCTTATGGGATTTGGGCTTGTATTAGGTAATTTTGAGGAGAGTACAAGAAAGTAGGGCTTTTGCTCTTGATTGGATGCTGGAGGTAACTCTATGATGGGGTATATTACTCATTCTTATCTTGAAAGCAGAAAGAAAGGAGGGAGATTTAAAATATCATTGATAAGTCAAGA
Organism: Avahi laniger; assembly: GCA_963575035.1. Lineage (NCBI taxonomy): Eukaryota > Metazoa > Chordata > Mammalia > Primates > Indriidae > Avahi > Avahi laniger. The sequence continues at coordinate 3,487 of CAUYSK010057830.1, forward strand.
TATGCAGTCAACCTAAGTGTTCATCAGGACGATTGGATAAAGAAAATGTGGTCTATATACACAATGGAATATTATTCAGCCATAAAAAAAGAATGAAATCCAGTTATTTACAGCAACATGGGTGGAACTGGAAGTCATATGTTAAGTGAAATAAACCAGACACAAGAAGACAAATAACACATGTTCTCACTTATATGTGGGGAGCTAAAAAAAAAAAAAAAAATGGATCTCACAGAGGTAGAGTAGAATGGTGGTTACCAGAAGCTGGGAAAGGAAGGGACAGGCCCTTGAAGAGAGGGTGGTTAATGGGTACAAAATACAGCTAGATAGAAGGAATAAGTTCTGATATCCGGCAATACAGTAGGGAAATTATAGTTAACAGTAATTTGTTGTGTATTTCGAAATAGCTAGAAGAGAAGAATTGTATTGTTCCCAACACAAAAAATAAATGTTTGAGGTGATGGATATCCCAGTTACCCTGATTTGATCATTTACATTGTATATGGGTATCAAAATATCACATATACCCCCAAAATATGTACAACTATGATATATCAATAAAAAAGGAAAAATATGATAAAGTAGCAATATATTAGCCTGGATAAGGGTATGTTTGATCATATTCATGGTTCGTACCATGTTCATGATTTTGTCTGTGTTCTGATGTGATTATAAAATGATCCTTCCTTTCTTCCTTCCCTCCCTTCCTGCCTCCCTCCCCCCCTCCCACTCTCCTCCCGCTCCCCCTCCCTCTCCTTCCTTCCTCTTCCCCTTTCCTTCCTTACCTTGCTTCTTCATGGTCACAGAGTAGTCTTGTCTGATTGACACTGTTTATGGTCCATGGAACACTGTGGCTTGGTTGTGAATGTCAGGCCAGTTTGCAGGTGCCTTTCTTTTCTTTTTCTCACAGTAAAGGGATGCCCAGAGTTTATAGATATCATTGTTTCTAATGGGAAATGTAAATTGAATGAAGAACTATTTCCAAAATAAAATCTTGGTAGTTCAAATGCCTTATCTGCCAAATATAGGTGGTTTTTTTTGTTGTTGTTGTTTTTTTTTAAAGTTCATTGTTTCTTTGTTTATTTTCTGTTTGGAGGATCTGTCCTGTTCTGTCAGTTGGGTGTTGAAGTCCCTGACTGTTACAGTGCTGCTGTTTATCATTTTGTTTAGATCAAGTAAGATTTGCTTTATGAATCTGGGCGTACCTGTGTTAGGTACATAGATATTTAGGATTGTTACACCTTCTTGTTGAATTGTTCCCTTTGCCATCATGTAATGACCATCTTTGTCTTTCTTTACTTTTGTTGATTTGAAGTCTGTGTTATCTGATATGAGAATGGCTACATCACCTTTCTTTTGGTTTCCGTTTGCATGGAATATTGTTTTCTATCCCTTCACCTTGAGTCTGAGTGAGTCCTTGTGGTTTAGATGTGTTTCCCGAAGACAGCAGATACTTGGCTTGTATTTTTTTTATCCATTCAGCCAGCCTGTGTCTCTTGAGTGGGGAGTTTAAGCCATTCACATTTACTGAAAGAATTGGTTAAGGGAGGAGGCGGATTTCTGTTCATCCTGTTGTGTAGAACTTTATTGCTTTGTTTTACCTATTGAGATATTGTGGTATCTGGGCTCTGAACTTTGGCTTTTGGATGATTTTATGCTGGTGGGTGTATATTGTGCTGATCAGTGTATAATGCATATCTGAGTACTTCCTGCAGGGCAGGTCTGGTCTTGACAAATTCCTTCAGTGTTTGCTTATCTGAGGAAGTCTATTTCTCCCTCATGTAAGAAACTTAGTTTTGCAGGATACAAAATTCTAGTTTGGCCATTATTCTGTTTGCGAAGACTGAGAATGGGGTCCCGGTCCCTTCTGGCTTGTTGAGAAGTCTGAGAATTTGAGAAGTCTGCAGTTGAGAAGTCTGTAGTTAGTCTAATGGGATTTCCTTTGTAAATTACCTTCTGCTTTCACCTTGTAGTTCATAGGAGTTTCTCTTTCATATTAACTTTGGCCAGTCTAATGACTGTATGTCATGGTGATTGTCTCTTGGTGATGAATCGCCCAGGAGTCTTGTTGTACTTCTAGTACCTGGATGTCTAGATTTCTAGCAAGACCTAGGAAATTTTCCTCAAGTATTCCCTCAAATAGGTTTTCCAGCCCTTGTGTATTTTCATCTTCACCCTGAGGGATGCCTGTAATTCTTAGGTTAGGCCTCTTTACATAATCCTATATCTCTTGTAGGGTTTGTTCATCCTCTTATTTCTCTGTTCTTTCTCTTTGACTGACTTGTTCAATTCAAAGGTGTTGTCTTCTATCTCTGAGATTCTTTCTTCTGCCTGATCTAGCCTACTCTTAAGGCTTTCCGCTGTGTTTTGTATTTCCTTGAATGAATTTTTCATTTCCAGAAGCCCTGCTTGAATTTTTTTAAAATAATTCGATTTCTTTAGTGAATTTTTCCTTCATTTCCTGTATTGTTTTTGTAGTTTCTTTGTGTTGTGTTTCTATTTTCTATTTATCATTGAGATTCCTTACAATCCATATTCAAAATTCTTTATCAGTGATTTCAATATTCTCGTTTTGGTTGATTTCCATTGGTACAGAGTTATTGTTTTCTTTTGGGATCCTTTCCCTCTGGTTTTTCATGTACCTAGAGATCTTTCGATAATTCCTTCTCCTATAGATATTATTAATGTCTGTCAATATTGATATGTCACTACCACCACCACCCCACTGTCAGGAATCACTCGTCTGACTTATGCTGACTATAACACACACAGTCTAGTTTTTCCTGAGTAACAACAGTTTCTCATTCTACTTTAATTTTATTTTATTCTCAAGCCTTGACTTTCCAGCAATAGAATAATTTGGTTTAGACATTTTAAAGATTGAGCCCTTTTGGTTTCAAAGTAAATTTCAGGAGGTAAAAACTTCAGGTTTTCTGAGTTTCCATGTTTATTTGGCTATCAGAAAGATAGTAATTCTACATGTAATTTAACATTCTTTCCATCTATTCTCTGCTGATATTATCAAATGTATAATGATAGAATCATTACCAAGTATAGACAAAGGTTAAAGAAATATCACAGGAAGAACTATTTTATTTCTCATTTAGGTTTTCATTTTTCTTCTGGTCATCTAGTTGTTTACCTTAGCAGGGGCTGTTTTCTGTTATTAGTCCACTACCACCATCATCAGTAGCCAAGAATTTTTGAAGAGAATTAAGTTGCTGTTGATGTGTTCTTGATTGAGCTGGAGTTTGGGGGCTGTTCCATATTAATGCTTCCTGGAGTCAGAGGAGCTGAAAATGCTGTGATTCTGAGGTTAACAACCTATCAAGAAATCATTTTAGATATCACCTAACCCCTGTGAGAATGGCTTTTATCCAAAAGCCCCGTATTTTTTTCAAAATGCGAGTGTGTGCTTAAACCTGGATTTGAATGCTAGCTCTACCACATTGCGGTATGCCATTGGACAAGTTACTTAACCCTATGAGCTTTATTATTCACAGTGCAACATAAGGATAAAGACAACTAACTTTCAGGGTTGTTGAGAGGATCTAATGAGAATGGTGTATAAAAAACACCTAATGGGAACATAGCTCATAATATGTCCTCAGTTGATACTGGAGAAAGATTAACAGCATACGCTGTAGAATCCAGCAGACCTGGTTGTGAATCCTTCCCCTGCTGCTTACTGACTGCGTGATCTTGGACAAGTTACTTAACCTCTCCGTGAATCAGTTTCCTCATCCGTAAAATGGAAATAGTAATAGTACCCACCTCATACAGTTGTGATGGTTAATGAAATAATTAATATAAAATATTTGTATAGGTGCCTGGTACATAACAAACACTAAAAATAATGACTTTTTTAAACTATTGCTACATTGTAGTTGTCAGGGACTTACAGTATAACTTTTAAAATAAATATTTAAAGTCCTAGCTTTTGCAATAAGAAAAGAAATAAAACATATACTGATTGGAAAATAAAACATACAGCTGCATTTGTTCACTGGTGACATGATAGTTTATGTAGAAAATTTGAAAGAATCAACAACAACAAAACTCCTGGAACTGATATGTGATTATAGCAAGGTTGTAGGATATAAGGTTACTACACAAAATTCAATAGCTTTTCTATATACCAGCAACTAACAAATGGAATTTGAAATTAATAACAGTACTATTTACATTAGCACCCCCAATTAAGTATTTAGGTGTAAATCTAACAAAATATGTATAAGTTCTCCATGAGGAAAACTACAAAAGTCAGATGAAAGATATCAAAGGATTAAACAATGAAGGGATATTCCATGTTCATGAATAGGAAGACTCAGCATGGCTAAGATGTCAGTTCTTTGCAACTTGATCTGTAGATTGAACTCAATCCCAAAGTTGAAAGACTGGCACTACCCAACTCCAAGACTTAATGTAAAACTACAGTATTCAAGACAGTGTGGTATTGCTGAAAGACCAAACAAATAGATCAATAGAACAGAACAAAGAGTTCACGTAAATGTAATCAACCAATTGCTGACTAAAGAACAAAGACAATTTAATGGAAAAAGATCATCTTTTCAGCAAATGGTGCTGGAGGAACTGAACACCACATGCCATGCAGAAAAATAAATCTGGACACAGACATTATACCCTTCACAAAAATTAAACTGGATCTTAGGTCTAAACGTAAAACACACAACTGTAAAACCCCTAGAAGATAACATAGGAGAAAACCTAGATGACCTTGGGTATGGAGACAACTTTTTAGATACAACACCAAAGACATGATCCTTAAAAGAAATAATTGATAAACTAAACTTCATTAAAATCAGAAACTTCTGCTTTGCAAAGCACACTCTCAGGAGAATGAGAAGGCAAGACTGGGAGAAAATATTTGCAAAAGGAATGTCTGATAAAAGACTATTATTCAAAGTATACAAAGAATTCTTAAAACTTAACAATAAGACCACAAACAGCCTGCTTAAAAAAATAGGCAAAAGACCTGAGTAGACATCTGACCAGAAAATGTACAGGTGGCACATGAGCATATGAAAAGATGCTCAGCACCGTATGTCATTAGAGAATTGCAAATTAAAACAACAATGAGATATTGCACCTACTAGAATAGCCAAAATTTGGAACACTGACAACAACAAATTCTGTTGAAGGATATGCAACAACAGGAACTCTCGTTCATTGCTGGTGGGAATGAAAAATAGGATAGCCAGTTTGCAAAAGTTTTGCAATTTCTTATAAAACTAAACATACTCTTACTATACAATCTAACAGTCTTGCTCCTTAGTATTTACCTAAAGAAACTGAAAACTTATGTCCACTCGGAAACCTACACACAAAGGTTTATAGCAGCTTTATTCATAATTACCAAAATGTGTAACTAACCAAGATACCTGTCAGTAGATGAATGAATAAATAAACTCTGGTAACTGCAAACAATGGAATTTTATTCAGTGCTAAAAAGAAATGAGCTATCAAGCCATGAAGAGATTGTTACAGAACCTTAAATGCATGTTATCAAGTAGAAGAAGACAATCTGAAGAGACTACGTGGTGTGTGATTCCAACTATATGACATTCTGGAAAAGACAAACCATCAAGACAGTAAAAGGATCAGTAGTTGCCCGCGGTTAGAGAGGAGGGAGAGATGAACAGGCAAAGCAACCGAGGATTTTTAAGACAGTGAAACTACTCTGTATGCAACTGTTAACATGGTGGATACATGTCATTATACAGTTTTCAAAAGCCATAGAAAGTGCAACACCAAGAGCAACCCCTAATGTAAGTTATGAACTTTGGGTGATAATGATGTATTAACAAAGGTTCATCAGTTCTAACAAATGTACCACTCTGGTGGGGGCTTTTGGTAGTGGAGGAGGCTGTCTGTATTTGGTGGGGGCGGGGGAGGGAAGGTGGATATATAGGAAATCTCTCTATCCTCTACCCAGTGTTTGTGAACCCAAAACTACTTTAAAAAATAAAGTCTATTGTTTTAAAAAGATAAACATTTAAAAATAGATCACCATGTGATCACCCTGCATTTATAATCTTCCTTTCCTCCTTTTCTTTCTTCATTCCTCTCTCACTTCCTCCTCTATCGTCTTCTTTTTCCATTATGCCCTTATTGCTTTGCTAACAGAAAAAAAAGAAAAGAAAGGACGAACAATGGATGGATAGATGGTCAGGTAGGTGGATTTGTCACTATTAATCATTTTTCTTGAGAGTATAATGGCAAACTATTATTAAAAGAAGATAATCATCTTCTAAACAAGTTACATGTTTCATACATGGTAATTTATATTTCATTAGGAGTATCTCATTCATTACTCTGAAATTTGAGAGTCACTATTGTATCTATCTTTTACCAAGTACCATATTTTTTCACTTGTTCTTCCCAAACTCAAGTTCAGTGTCTTATCTATCTGAATCACCACCTTTCAGAGTCTGAAAATTAATGAGGTGCCCACATAGTGGACTGCCTTTCCAAATTAAAATATTTGAACACAGAAGCCAAGAAGAAAATGTATTGTAATCACATGTAACCATTAAGTAGGTAAGTAGGTGAGAGGCCAGGTGGAATACTGAGGCATTTGCACAAACAGTTATAAAGATCCTTTTCCCCTGTAATTTTCATAAATTACCCCAAAGACTTTCACACCTATGTTTGGTTCAGAGGACCTTTATGTCCTATCTTGTAGTATTATTTAACATATTCTAAGTGACCTAATATTAATTTGTTAGTATAAGTTGTAAAAGCTTCTTCTTTTATTTTTTATTTCAAAATATTATGGGGGTGTGAATGTTTTTGGTTACATGGATAGCTTTTGTAATGTTTGAGTCAGAGTTATAAGTGTGCCCATCACCCAGATAGTGTTTATTGTACCCGTTAGGTATGTTTTCACCCATCCCCTCCTCCCCACTCCCCTCTGCTTGATTTCTACTGAGTTTTGCTTCCCTCTGTGCATATGAGCTCATCGGTTAGTTCCAATTTAGTATCAGGTACATGTTGTGTTTGTTTTTCCATTCTTTAGATACTTCATTTAGGATAATGGTCTCCAGTTCCATCCAAATTGTTGGGAAAGGCATTCATTCATCCCTTTAATGGCTGGGTAGTATTACTTGGTGTACAATTTTGTTAATCTACTTATGAATTGATGGGCACTTAGGTTGATTCTGTATCTTTGCAATTGTGAATTGTGCTGCAATAAACATTCGAGTGCAGGTGCCTTTTTGATAAAATGACTACTTTTCCTTTGGGAAAATACCTAGTAGTGGGATTGTTGGATGAAATGGTAGGTCTACTTTTAGTTCTTTAAGGAATCTCCATACTATTTTCCATAGAGATTGTACTAATTTGCAGACCCACCAACAGTGTATAAGTGTTCCTCTCTCTCCACATCCATGGCATCTATTGGTTTTGGACTTATTAATAAAAGCATTTCTACCTGGGGTGAGGTGATATCTCGTTGTGGTGATATCTCATTTTAATTTGCATTTCCCTGATGATCAGTGGTGTTGAGCAGTTTTTCGTATGTTTATTGGCCATTTGTCTGTCTTTCTTTGAAAAGTTTCTGTTCATGTCTTTTGCCCACTTTTTAAGGGGATGGTTTGATTTTTTTTTCTTGCTAATTTGTTTGAGTTCTGTGTAGATTCTGGTTATTAGTCTTTTATTGGATGTATAGATTGCAAATATTTTCTCCAATTCTGTATGTTTTCTATTTGCTCTGTTGATCTGTTGATCATTTCCTTAGCTGTGCAGAAGCTTTTTAATTTAATCAAGTCCCATTTATTTATTTTTGTTGTTGCTGTGATTGCCATTGGGGTCTTTTTCATGAATTCTTTGCCTAGGCCCGTATCTGGAAAAGTTCTTTCTACATTTTCTTCTATGATTCTTATGGTTTCATGCCTTACATTGACCTCTTTTATCCATAAAAGTTTTTTCTTCAAAGATCAGTTACAAAATCTAATATAGGTTGCCCCTGTTTCTACCTCTTACTTTTCTAAAGTACTAAAACTAAATTCTCCTTAGTTTTATCAGAGAGAAAAGTTGACATAATCTTCTGTCAAGTTAGTGTGCACAGAGCTAGAAGTACATGAGCACATTAATTTAATACAAAATGTGGTTAGAATTTCTCATGAAAATGAGAACATCTTTATTTTACGACATGGTTAGTTCTCTTTGGTACAGAGTGACTTTCTTTGGAAATCCTTTGCAACCTTTTCTGACTCAAAAGAGCAAATTGTCTTTACTTAAGAGTGCTGGATTTTTTGATATCAGGTGCTAAAAGAGTTCTTAGAATCAAAGAATGCAGTCCTGTTATATTAGCAAATTTCTACTATGCAAAAGGTTATACAACCATCTCTGACTTTACAAACCTTATTGGATTAAGGGGACTTTTGGATACCAAAACCAGTGATCTATACCTTCTTTTTTTACTTTATTTTTTATGACAACATATACAAAACCAAGAATAATGTAATGAACTCCAACACAGAAGCCCCGTCACCCAGCTTCGAAATATGATCAGCATGTCACCAATCTTGTTTCATTTATACAGACACACAGAGGATCATTTTAATGCAAATACCAGGCATATCATTTCATCTGTAGATATTTTAGGATGTATCTCTTAAAAAAAGCAAGACTCTTTATCCACCTTCACAAACACAGACAAACATACACCCCAAATTAACTAATCTCTCAATATAAACAAATATCGAGTCAATGTTCAGGCCATACCAATTTTTTCATTTTTTTCAATATATTTGAATCAAGACCAAATTATATTTACACATAGCATTGGTTGATACGTCTTTTACGTTTTTTACAGTGTATAGGTTGCCTTCTCTCTTTTTTCTCACCATTTGAGTATATCATGTCATTTATCTGTTGAAATCCTCGTAGTCTGGATTTTGCTGAGTGCATCCCCATGGCGTCATTCACGATACTCCTCTAATCCTGCATTTTCTGAAAACCAGAGGCTTGATTGGGTTCAGGTTTGACTTTTTTTGGCAAGAACACTTTGTAGGTGAGTGCATTTCACAGGAAGCACTTGCTGTCCGGTGGTGTCTCTTTGAGGTCTTCGCTGTCGTTATGGAAGCAATGCAGTGACTACGACAGTAACCGTTCATGCTCAGGACTATTCCCACACCTGGCCTGAGCCTGGCCTGCATGCAGTCAGTCATAGAGTTCATGTCTTCAGAGAGCTCACAGTCCTTTCGGAGCAGAGGCAAGAAGTCACTTCAGAACACTGAAGGGATAGTCATGACTACTTTTGCTGAGGTTAGAGGAGATGATTCCCAAAGCAGTGGTTCTCAAACCTTTCTGGCCAATCTTTGAAATTATCTTGAGCAGCTTTTTGAAAACTACAGATTCTCAAGCCTTGTTCCAGTATATTATGATTCAGTAGAACTACAGTGGGACTCAGGAATCTGGACCTACTATGGGAAGGTGAGATTGGTGGGTAGGGGTAGAGAGGGTAGGAAATGCCAGATCCCTCGAGCCATCTCCATGACTTTGGACCTGACCTAGAGGCCATTGGAAAGCCAAAGAAGTGTTGTAAGCAAAGGAGTGGAGGGATGAGGTTTTACCACTGGAGAAAATGTTGAGAGCAGGGGCAGCTGGGGGCAGAAAGAGCAATGACTGGGCTATTCCCGCGTTCCAGACGAGACAGGATTGTGCCCTGGATTAGGATGCGGTGTCAGCTGAGATGAGAGAAGTCAATAGATTGGAGAGATCTACAGGAGGTAGAATCAGGGTGACTTGTTGCTCGATTGAATGAGAACTAGGAACAGTGATGGAATTGGTATGGACACCTAAGGCCCTGGACGTTAATCTTAACAAGATAGTGAAATCTCTTATTAAATATATTTGTGAACTTTACATTTGTACACCTAATCCATAGTATTGAAATAGTGCTTTTTTACCACTTCACTAAACTGTGGTTTGGAAACTTTATTCAGCCTCTCCTGGAAAACGAAACCAATAGGAAATGAGAGACAAAGAGAGAGAATTGACTTGCGATTGTGAAGGCTGAGAAGTCCCAAGATCTGCAACTGGCAAACCAGAGACCCAGGACAGCCAATGCTGTGGTTTCAATCTTAGTGTGAAGGGCTGAGAACCAAGAGAGTTGATGGTATAGGTTCCAGTCCAAAAGCCAGCAGGCTCAAGACTCAAGAAGAGCTGATGTTTCAGTTCAAGTCCAAAGGCAGGAAAAGACCAATATTCCAGCTCAAGGCAGTGAGACAGGAGTAATTCTCTCTTACTCTCCAGAGTCTGCCAACTCAGGCCCTCACCTGATTGGATGAGGCCCACCTTCATTAGCGAGGGCAGTCTGCTGTACTCATTCTACCTATTCAGGTGTTAATCTCATTCAAAAACACCTTCATAAACACACACAGAATAATGTCGAACAAATATCTAGGCACCCCATGGCCACTCAAGTTAACACATAAAATTAACTATCACAGAAGCCATTACCAGTCACCCCAGATATAGCTGCAGTGGTCATTTTTCCATTTCGTGGGCTTTTGATATTCTGACATCAATCCCAATTACAGTCCCACCTCATGTGGAGCCCTAGCATTAAGTTAGTAACATCTGTCATCTCCCCAGCTCCCATGCTCATTTTACAAGGTGTTTGAGGCTTGGCAAGTACATAGCAGGGATTCTCCAACTCTTTCCTATTTATGGAAACAGCATCAGATGAAAGTAATACAGACCAGCTCAAAATGGCAGACTTAGAGCTGTGTACGCTCTGTTTATGGAGTTCAGGATAAAACATCTTTCATTTCCCTGGTTAATTTTAAAAGCAAAATGAAATGAAGCCGGAACATTGCAGTGTTAAACAGCTGGAAGGTTGTTCCTGCTCTCCTCATAGATACAGCCAGGCACCGCTATTTGTTTTCTTTTATTAAATGTCCGATTGCCTCTGAAACAGAAGTAGATCTCACAAGTGGCGGAGACAAAAGGAGCATCCTGCGTAAGCTCACTTCTCTGCTGCCTGTAGCTGAAGGTGGCTCGCCTGCCTGGGTTGGAGACAGCTGTTAGCTTCCGGTTGCTATTGACCTCGCTGTTTACTCTGCTTAATTAAATACCCTTTTAATATTTTCTCATTGTACTGCCCCTCACAGTTCACATTCATGCTGCGGAACGACAGGGAGGGGTGAGGAAAGGTCTTTGAAACTGAAACACTTAATTAGCTCCCGGGCCCCAGGAGAAGTGTCAGATAGAAATACAGCTAAAAGTAGGGGGAAAGAATAGCCGTACTTGAGACCTGATGACTGATGATGGAAAAGACACTGACCACTTTCTGATGTTGCCTGAGTTATTAAAATCGTTTTGGAATTTGTGACCGTTTTGAATGACGTATGTGATGGTATCATGTTTGTACCATTACTTTCCAGTGGTAATCCATTGTTTATTCAGTTGTAGTTGCTCATTTCTGCCAGAACCTGTTACTTCTTCTTTTTCCCAGTACACACATCATCCTATGTGTAAATAAATGGACGGCCCACCTGGCACCATCAGCGGACCAGATTGCCATGTAGGATCCTAATTGAGTTGTTATAAATGCAGTCAATATTTGGCTAATATTCATTGGAAGATGAGACACACAATGATATATATTAGTAGTTGTGAAATAAGATAAAACATAAATATAGATTTAAACATCTATAGATTATATATAATTATAGACATGTAGGTATACTACTGTAGATGATAGCTATACAGATTATAGATGTAGAGTTATCAATTATAGATATAATTCAATGTTATATATAATTTATAGATATATCTAGACAGAATTATTATACAACAGCATAAATTAAGATACACACCACTCTTGTGGTGAACATAAAATACGTTCCTGGAAATGATCGCAGCATAGCCCTATCCCCCTACAGACCTCGGTGCAAGGCAGCATCACGGCTTGCTCCCCGTGGAGGTGCCAAAGTCTGGCCTGGTGGAAACTAGCTAAGATGGGGCAAATTGGGAGTTTATGGGCTGCTCTTAGCTCCTCTGGGTGCTCTGGAATCATTTTGATAATGGATTTGCTTAGGCTCAGTGTATGAGTCACATTTACCCAAGTTCTTATCACCTAAGGTTGTAGTAAAAGTTGCATTTTAAATTCCTAAAAACGCTTCTTTATCCTTTGGGAAATAATGAATAAGCTTGCTGTGAATTAAAAGTCCTCATCAGAAATTGGATGCTGAAGACAAAGTGATAACTCTGGGGAGGAAACAGAGCAACTGAAGCCAAGGACAAAAGACCACACCCCCTGCAGCATTGTGGCTCACCACCTGTTAGCAGGTACCAGTAAGCCAAGGGCACCTCTATGTGGCTAAAGCTAGGATCCCCATTAGTCACCACCAGCCCAGACCCATCCATAAGACCCTGTGTGCTCTTGCCCTACCTGTGACATTGGCCCTGGCCCTGGAGGACAGTTCTGGTGCGTGGTGGCAGCAGCCCACCAGGTCTCTGAGCTTTTCTCCCTCATCCTTCTCTGCAGCCGAGATAGCCCCTTCAGGTCCTGACCCGATCAGTCCAGAGGGCTGGGGGAGATGAGGCCCCTGAGGTCATTCTCAAACAAGGGGGGAATGACAGTCTTTGGATGAATGTGCCACCTCTCATCCTTCATAGGGACAATTCAGAAGCATATGCTACGTGGTTCTCAGAGAGTCCCCAGTCGCCCATAGCAGCAACCACCCCGACACTACCCGGTGTGGCTTTTCTCCCTTGTTCCCAGAATCACCCCTAAATAAACTGCCTCAGGCTCTGCTTTCAGAGAATTTCAAACCAAGTCGTTTGCTCAGGGGTAAGCGCCCTTTTGGGTTGGGCGTATATCCTCTCTGATCATGTTTTTGCACGTGTATGTGTGCGAGAACTTATTGTCATTTTGTTTCTGTATGCAGTTTTCGGAACTTTTTTAAAAGAATGTCAATTATGGATATGCTCATGTGGTTTTATCAGGCTCTTCTGAAAAGCAGTCACCTGCCCTCTGGTGGTTCCCTCCACTTCCTCTTCCTCAGCAGCAACCCTTTTCTTTCTTGTATTTTCTTCCTAACTAAAATTGCATTCATGACTTGCTGCTTCTTGACTTTTTTTTTTTTTAAACTTTAGGTGCTATCTATGAACATTCCACCGTGGACAGGGGGATGCACCCCCACAAACATGCAGGGGCACTTGCATCCCTGCGCAGTGTTCCCACGTCCTGTGTCAGGACTGTGGTGAGCGCAGCCTGTCTACCTGCTTAGTTTATGACATACTCGTCACTAATTCAGCTTCAAATTCTTGGTCGGTTGTATAAATCTCTTCTCAAACATTTGGACCACCAGATAGTTCATGATTGTAGCCTCCTTGCAGAAATCTCTCCTGTCACACCGCGACTCCCTTCTCTTCCTCCGTCTCCCTTCTCCGTCACCCTTTGCCCTCTCCTGAATTGCTTCCCCTGCTTCCTGCACCTGTTGTCTGCCTTTATTTACTCCGTCGAGATGAAGTGCAGCTCCAGTAGCTTCCTGAGAAAGGATGTATAAGAGGTAAATTTCAAGAAACATGACTCAAAATGCCTTCATTTACCCACTCACTGGTTGGATATAGGATGTTATTTGGAAACCATTTTCTTTCAGAATTTCAAAGAGTTTTCTCCTTGTCTTCTCACTCCAGTGCTGCTGCTGTGCAGTCCAAAGCCGTGTTGATTCTCGAGCCTCAGTATGTGACATATCCTTTCCCTCTGCCCTACCAGAAGCTTGTGGGGCCTTCATTCTGTTCTCCATGTCATGAACCTTGAGAATTCTCCTGCGGTAAGCAGCCTGTCAGTTCTTCTGGACGCTCCATGGGCTCTAGCAATCTTTGTCATATCCTTCATTTCTGGGAAATTTTCTGAATGATTTCCTTCCTTAAGGTTTTTTTCTGTTGTTTCTGGAATTCCATTTGTTTGGTTTCAAATTCCCTGGTCTGATCCTGTTATTTTCCAGTCTCTTCTGTTTCCTGTCTCAGTTTTCCCCCAACCCCTACCCCGATCAATCAATTAGCTGGTTCTTTTCTGCAGATCACTTGAGAAGAACGGCACTATGTGGTCCACCTGATTCATTCTTGGCTTGTTTAAACTTCTACTTGTTACTTTTGCTTCTTTTGGTGTTGTTACAAACCTGAAGGCTTCATTTCTTGCTTCCTGAAATAGTCGAATTTGTTTGTTTCTATTGATGTCAGTGCAGTTCTTTTTCATATATTTTCTTTGTTGCAATGGCCCAAAAAAACATGTTTAAAATTCTTCTTGCACATTCTGGTATTTTAAGAACCGCTGTCTCTCTCTGTCCCATCTCTCTGTCCTCTAAATTCTCTGCTCGTTATTTATATCAACATTTGGGAATCATCCTTTCTCTTTTATGAAGCCCTTCCCAGTTTGCATTCAACTTTCTTGTAGATGCTTCAGTTCCCCTAACTCCATTTATTCAGATTTGTTTTCCAAATAAATTCTGATTTTCTTAGGTAAAAGGCTCTTGCAGTAGTGTTTCCCAGTGAACCTCACGCTGTCCTTTGTTGCTTTGTGAACTGCATCTTTATTCTAGAATCCAGCCTAGCTATTTTTTTTCCCCCTGACAATCCTTTTTTCTTCTATGTGCGTCACTTAGGTTTCATAATGTTAATAAATCACAGCCTGTAGTGCAACCCTTTGAGACAACATTTAGGGGGAAAAATGGATAAGAATATCCATTTGGTACAATTCCACACAACTTTTTACCTTTATTGTTTGCCTGTTTAAAGCTTCCATCCATTTTTAGATATACTTATTTCTGTTCCCAGCAATTCCCTCTAGTGCATTTACATTTGCATATGTAATTTTCATTCCAGGCAACCAAAAAAATATATATATATTTTCAAGAAAAAGAAAATTAAGACTCTGCCTAATCTTTCCAATTGAGATCACCTGCTTCATATTATTTATAAGTAAAATTAAGAAACACACATTGGAATCACAAAATCGATTGCTAATCAAGTTGAAAAAGGTAGAACACGAAGCCATCGCCTTTTTCTCAGTGGATTTTTTTAGCCAGCTAGAAACACAGTCCTGATTGATCCTAGGGCTTGTATTTCATAGCTCTCTGGATAAATGCTGTGAGCAATAGGAGGACTGCTTCTGCCCTCAATATCTCCAGAGTTTGGGAATATTTATGCTGCTTGGTATATGTTCACTTTTCCTTTTCATTATAGTGTTTGTCTTCTAATTCACAGAAATGCATATTTTTAAATATTTGCATTTCTCTTATTTGAAAGAATCTGGGCATATTCAAGTAATAGGTCAGTCAATATACAATGATGTTTCTTTCTTTGAAAGACAGTTTCCTTGTTGCAGAAACTGTGGATGTCAACTTAGCCCTAATTGGCCCATTATTTTTTTAGATTATATAAATGGCCTCATAGCCTTCTCCAAGATCCCCTAACTGATGAGATTTCCTTTGATCTGAAACATCTTTTTTCTATCCATATTTTGCAAATCCTTTTTTTTTTTTTAACTTTTATTGTACTACTTTCACAGCTTTTCACCTGAAAACAGTCACTGGTGCTAAAAGTTTGACAACTGAAAGACTGATGCGTACACAGGTTTTGGATTTCTTCGGTATTTAATATGGCCAGACACATGTGTCCAAGGAAGCACATGTTTAATCAGCTGCCTAATCAGCAACATTTTTCATTTCCCATCTGCAGCAACTTCTCAGATTTTAAGAAATGGCCAGGACAGTTTTAAGAGTTTCTGAAGTTTGGCTTCGAAGCACAAATTAAGATTTAATAGACTTCCTTCTCTAGAGTAATTTACTAAACTTCCCTTGCTCAGAAAAAAGGAGATAATGTAAACTTATGGAATTTTGCTAGAAGATAAGGTCCTAAGGAAAGGAAGCCCATGCTTCTCATTGTTTACCAGGGTTTGTTAACATTGCCGAAGCCATTCATTGCATCATTCGTTTAATGAATAGTGTCTTTTATCAGAAAAGTACTGTGCTGGATGTATATGCATTCAATGTATATGGTTTTTTTAACTTAGTTTCTTAATTTGGTATATAATAACTGTTTTGGAAAATGATTTTTTTTATTTGCATCTCCCTGTATGAAATATACACCTACCCCATTCTTTTTTAGAGTCAGAGATGTAGCATTACAGAATTTTTTAGCTGGATTTTCTCCCTGCCTTCATTATCCCTGATATAGTCATTTCTGGTGAAGGGAATCATTGATGCATATAATCCAAATCTCCAGCTAATCATTACCCTTCATAGGATGGGGTCACAGGCCCACCACTGGGGGCCACGGTCCTCATCACACCTGGGGCCTGGCCATGGCTCCCCCCTGGGGGACATAGAGCAGTGTCTGGACACTGAGGAATAATTCCCAAGGCAGGAGCGTAATCTGCAAGGCAAGTAGTCCCACCACGATCCTCAGGAGCCCTTCATCCAAAGAACAAAAAACAGGCAGCAGATCTTCCCTCCTAGAGTCTCAAAAGCTTACCCTCTTGCCCTGAATTCAGAGACCCAGTGTCATTCAGATGGCCCAGTCCAAAGCCAGCTGAATTTTAACCAAAGGAAATTTGCCATCAATATATGAACTACCGTAGGTCAGATGCTAAAGGGAAGGCTTGCTCTGTTCAACCACAGCCACAGCTGATGGAGAGGAACACAATAAAGCCGTTTGGTGTTCCTAAGGCGTTAGCACTGCATTGAATTCTGGGGTTGCACTGAAAGGTAGACTTTGGGATGCCATTAAATAATCTGCAACCACTTCTTGATCCTTGAGTTTTTAGGACCTGATTCTTTCAATTTGAGTTTAAGTACATTATAGCCAAGAGGTATGACACAGCAAGATTCTCATTTGAAAGTCTATATCACCCATATTGGCCATTTGGACCAGTCATTATATCTAAGATGTCAGAAATCTCTGAAGGTTTATACAGTGCAGGAAGGAACCTTGAGTTTAGAGACAAAGAAAATAATACAGTTTTTTGTTTTTTGTTTTCCAAATGACATTTTTCAGAATCTAAACATCTAAAATGTACCTTAAAATAAGCTTTGAGGTAGTAATTAATTTACCTGGTCTGTGTTAGATTTCCAAGTTATTTTTAAATGTGATTCCCCATTTCGAAGACATGTTAATTCTTCTTTGCTTTAAAGCAACTCTTGAAATAAAGAATCTGCCGATACCTGATATGAAGTGATTTGGGAAAAACTCCATTCCAAATTTTTGTTGTCTTTTACTTTCCTTTGAAGGGGAAAACATTAAAGTTAAACTCTTTCACATTTTAAGCCCATGTGTTTCCACACATCTGAAAGAGGAGAAAATTAGCATATTAACTCCCTATTAACATATTAACTCTGTATTAACTCCCTGAGGACAAAGCTATACAGATAATATCAACTACAGATGGTTCCTGACTTAACAATAGTTTGACTTACAATTTTTCAGCTTTACAGTGGTGTGAAAGTAATCCATGTTCAGCAAAAATGGTACTTTGAGTACCCTTACAGCTATTCTGTTTTTCACTTTCAGTTCAGTATTCTGTAAATTGCATGAGATATTCAACACTTAGCAGTAGATGATTTTGCCAAACTGTAGACTAATAAAAGCATTCTGAGCACATTTAAGGTAAGCTAGGGTAAGCTTTGATGTTCGGTAGGTTAGGTATATTAAATGCGTTTTTAACTTACAACGTTTTCAATTTATGAGGGGTTTATTGGGCTGTAACTCCATCATAAGTCCAGGAGCATCTGTGCTTATTAAGTACATACTGTGAATTGGCCCCTGCCCCAAGGACTTTACAGACAGTAGTTCGTTTAATCTTCTAATCTCAAAAAGAAAATACCATAAGCAATGGGAAGGAAACTGAGGTACAGAGGAGTTAAGGGGCTCACTTCAAACCCCAGTGATATGATGTCCTTGTGCCCAGCGTGTATCTGTGTAGGACTGAGTGCCCAAGGAACTCACTCACAGTGCTAAAGTAGAGTGCAAACCGGTCACGGTGCACCTCCTGGGCTCTCGTCTAGGCTCCTCCCTAATGCTGAAGCAGCTAAGTCACAGTGCATCTATTTTGAGCCTATTACCGGTCCCTTACCGAGAAACAAAGGTATCAGCAAGTCATAGACCCTGGTGCTGGGCTCATCCCCCAGCGTCCTCCCATTTTTTGCTTCAACCAAGTGAAGTTGAATGGCACCTGTTAGATGATATGGAAGCTATTTGCCTCCTGCTTACAGCTGAGATGTGCCCTTACTTCCAGTTCACAGGAGCAGGATAAACTCAATTCCTCTCTTCCCCTCAATGGTTTTGCCATGCGCTCTGGAGAAATGCAGGTCTTGGTCTTTCTGTTGTGGGTTGGCTGTTTGCAAGGTTTCACCGGAAGCCTGCTGGTCTGCCAGGCTGGGTCATCATGATAACTTAAGCTACTTAATACCCCGAGCAAGAACACCAACCTGTAAAAATTGCATATCACATGGACTTTAAACGTACATTTCTGATAAAATTTTTAAAGCTTGCTGGATTTTATTAGAATATGTGAACCAGACTGAGTATATTAAATTTATGAATCCAGTTGATGCAGCACCATAATAATTCAATATAATATGCTTATGTCATTAAACTCATAAAGAAGAGTCTCTGAATAGCTATAATGAATAGTTCTGATTCTGTAATCACAGAGTAACGTTTTCACCCTGATGAATTTTAACTGGGAGCTCTCAGACTTCTCTCTAACATCAAGAAATAAATGCCATATTTCAGATGATGACTGCTTATTTCAAGTATTTACTTTGAAACCTGGGATAATAAAAGTTGCTGGAAGGAAGACGTACCTGCTAAGACAGAATTATTCATTATAAATACTGAAAAGATTGGAAGAGTTTGGAAGAAGTAGAATAGGACTTTAATTTATATCTGGTCTTAAATTTTGGCTATTCATAAATAAAAGAACCAAAGAAACTTCTTTCATTCTGCTTTAACTAATTTCATTGATTCCCTCATCTCTTACGTTATTCCCAAACCCACGTATTCTATTTTGGTTATCTTTCATTGTGTAATAAACTACCCTAAAATTTGGTGCCTTAAAAACAACCACCATCTTACTGCTTATGATTCTGTGGTCCTGAAATTTGGGGAGGGCTCAGCTGGGTGGTTCATCTACTCCAGGTGGTACCAGGTCAGGCCACTTACCAGACCACTTACAAGTAAGTGCAGCTGTTCTGATCAAGCTCCACTAAGGACTGGGCTCAGCTGGGGCATTGGAACACCCATGGTGGCTTCTTTACTCACAGCATTATTGCCAGTGCATCCTATTGGTTAAAGCCAGTCTCAGGCCCCACCTACATTTAAGGGGTGGGGCTGTACAAGGATGTGAACCCCAGGAAGCATGGTTCATTGGGGCCACCAGAATAGCAAACTATAAGACATACCACTTTCCCAGTTAACTTCCTCTTTATGACCACTTTCACCTCTGTTTGACCTTGTACTTGATATTAGGAATTGTATTTTGTATTGAATAAAAATGGATTCTACTTTTAAACTAAGGTTATTTTTAAATGATTGTGGAAATTCCGAACATTAGGAATTTCAATTTTGACATACTGCCCAGAGAGATTGACAAGTATATCAGAAAGATGACTGGGTATTTAAGAATATGTGGAGTTCGAGTCCAACCTCTCTCAGCTGTAGTTCTTCCTTTGTTAAAGGATCAAAGAATCTAGCTAAGATTACTCAGCAGTAACATTGCTGATTTTATGTGGACAGGAGAAAGGACTGGGTGACCTTGCAAAGATTTTTTCAGGTTCTTGAGTCTGTAGTCAGACAGAAATGTCAAGTGTATGCTCTCCAGCATTGCTGGAGAGAGTATAAATTGGTACAGTGTTTGTGTAGAACAATTTTGCAATTTCTATAAAAATTAAGAATGCACATACTTTTTGACTCAGCAATTCCATTTTAGGAATTTACCCTATAGGTAAAGCAACACACTTGCCAATACATAAGATTATTTATTATGATGTTATTTATAATAATCTCCATTCCTTGTTCTTTCATTCAACAAATATATACTGAGCACCCACTGTGTGCCAGACACTGTTAAATATCTGGTGTACATCCTTTGAATAAAGTAGTGAAAAATCATCTGTTTTGTGTAGTTTGCATTCTTGCAGAACTGCAAAGGATTGAAACAGCCTATGTGTCCATTAATAATGAGCTAGTACAATCAATTTCAGAATGAGAAACCATTTACTTCTGAAGAATGATCTTTAGTATAAATTGTTAAGTGAACAAAGTAAGGTGGGGAAGAGAGTGTCTTTTATGTGCATGTTTGTGTGAATTGAATTGGGGAGGTATCTATATGTACATTTGCTTATGTAGGCATAAAAATGTTCTGGAAAGATATATAAAAAAACTAATAACACTGAATTCAGATGCTAGGGGAGATTTCGGAAAAATATAGGAGGTAAGTTGGAAGAAAGACTTTTCACTATGGTGAATATGCACACACGTGCTCACAGTGAAAAGTTCCCTTTGAACTTGTATATATGTGTGTTTGAGTATTAAACTTCCAACCAGTGAATCAAAGTGTTACTTATTTAAAAATGAAATAAATTTTTAAAACAGAAATATTAATGCCTGCTCTGTGCTCAGAACTCATGTGTTAGAAGGCCTGGCTATTCCAGAGTCTCAGTGTGGAGCTGTGCTGTCCAGTACAGTAGCCATCAGCCACATGTAGCTATTTAATTTTATCTTAATATTTTCATTAAAAAAAATTAAAAATTCCATTTCCATCTCACTAACCACATTTTAAGCACATAGCCACCACATGGCTACTGTAGTGGGCAGCGCAGACACAGACACTTCTGTCCTCTTGGAAAGCTCCATAGGACAGTGCTGCTCTGGAGTAGAACTTCAGACTCGTCACACCTGGAGCCTGCGGGAGTGTGTAGGACACAGGACACATGCTCAGCCTGTGAACCTCAGATCCAGCTGAGGGTGTTCCCAGCCAGCAAGTGTGAACGGACTCACTTGACTTGAGTGTGTTCTCCACTGTGATGTCTGCTTTGCTGTCGCCTGTCTGTCATGTGTTTTATATTCTTGGTTACAGTTTAGGGATTGGCAGACTGTAGTCGTATGGCAGGGAAAATTCCAAGAATCACCCCCAGGGACCCTCACCCTTGTATAATCCTTGCCCCATTGATTGTGTGTGGACCCCGTGAGTCTGATGAGATACCACTCCTGTGGTCATGCTGGGTGGCGCGGCGAGAAGGGGATTATCTCTGCACACTTAATGTAATCATGTGAGCCTTATGCAAGCAGAGTTTTCTCTGGCTGGAGCAGAAGAGGAAGCAGAAATTCCCAAGTGTCAACATAAAAAAATAGAGATGAAACTCTAGGTAAAAATTATTTGGGAATGACATACAAGAAATAGGATTGCAATCCAGGACATACGTACGTCACCCTGATGAGTTTTACTGGGGTAGCTCTTAGATGCTTCTACAACATCAAGAAATAAATGCCATATTTCAAATGATAATAATTATCGATTTCAAGTATTTAAAGCCTAGAATAGTAAAGATAGCTTGTAGAAAGAAGTACCAGCTAAGACAGAATTATTCATTGGAATAAGTGGCTTCTGATTTGTCCGGAGAACAAAGGAAAAGTCAGGGTTTGCTGGGGAAAGAGGAGGTTAGCAAGCTGTTTTGAAAGAAGGCTTACTCGCGCTGGCAGCGTCTTACCAGTGCTGGAGTGTCAGTAGTTGCTAGGTGGGGTTCGTAATCTGGGAGTTACTGTTAAGGCCCTTGCAGTTTTGGATTGGGCTTGTGAGACAAGCAGATGTTCTTGTATCAGTTGGCTAGTTGTCCTTGTGTGACTCAGGTAGTAAGCTGCATTCAGGAAAACTTTCTTGTGACAATTCCTGTTATCAGGCAGTTGTGTGTAAGAGCCCTTCCCTGGCTCCATGTGCCAGAATTTGACACAAGTGAGTCTATTTTGAATCTTACAGCTTTCACAAAAGCATGAAAGGAACCTGATTGCTGGCTCCAAACATGGAGGGGGCTGAGTGCCACCAAATGTGGGTGATCTTTAGGAACTGAGAGCAGCCCCCGGCTGACACTCAGCAAGGGGACCTCAAGCAGGACCTCAGTCCTACAGTCACAAAGAGCCGTCTATGGCCAACAACCTGAAGGAGTTAGGAAGTGAGCCTCCCGGTAAGAGCCCAGCCTGTTCCACACCTTGATTTCAACCTGTGCGACCACGTGCGGAGAGCCTCGCCACACTGCGCCAGGACTTCTGACCACAGAACTGGGAGCTGATGAACCTGCTAAGGTTCGTGGTGAAGTTTCTCATTTGTTATATAATCACATACATAATGGAATTTTGCCTTTTGGCCCACAAGTCCAAAGTATACAGGCTAGCCTTTTATAGAAAGGCTAGAAAGCTTGCCCCACCCTGATCTAGACTGATGGATGCTGGGAAAAGGTGTACAGGTGTCAGCACCAGCCCTGCTGCGATGAACCCACTGAGAGTCTCACGCTGAAGGTTCCAGTGGAATATTAGGGCAGCTCAAGGCCTTCCAGCAAATGGTAGAGGAAGTAGAGGTGGGGGATTAGTAGGCGTGCGGGGACTCACGGAAGTCTTCTGGCATCACTTGACCAGCAGCTGTGCACGGCAGCTGGAAGAGACTTGCTGAAGGCCTGGCAGGGCTCTGAGGGTCAGAGAGAAAAGAGACCACCACCGGGGCACAATGTCATGACCCCACTGCATAGGACCCCCAGTGAGAGGACTGGCAGAACGCTGATCTGGGAGCAGCCCCACTTCCAGGAGTGCGTCTCCCATGCCGAATGGGCCATGCTGCTGCCCGGTCCAGTCGTGCTGGACAATTGGTGGTGCCCCAGAGCTCTGTTTCCTGCCCCTATGCTTTGTACATGCTTCCCACTCTGCCCAGAACAGGATTCCTCCACTATCTTCTTCCAGTACCTTCACCAGCTTAATTCTTACCCTTTTGATCTTGGCGTAAAACTGAGTCTTACTCACTTTTGATGCGCCAGCACCCAGCCCAGCACTGGCATGTAGAAAGTGCTCAGTAAACGTCCGTTGGGTGTGTGAATGAAGTCTGAAGAGAGGGGAGTCTATACAGCAAACTTTGAACCAGTCCTTGAAAGATGAGTAGGATCTGGACGATGAGCAAAGCACTAATGGGAACAAGGAATGATTCTGAGCAACGAGAGGAGGGCGTGAGCCAGTTCCTGTGCCTTGGGAGATGAGGCGCCCTGTCTGTCTTATTCAACACTCAACACCCAGGGTCTGGCACGCTGCTTTGTGGACAGCACGTGTGCAGTGGCCGTGCTGGATGGATGAGTTGCCTGAATCTAACTGTCCTCATTTGATCAGAGTGTGGAGGACGTTGGGGGCACCTTAGGAAAGGAACCTAGCATATTTGATCCAGTGTAGCCAAATCTTAGGATTCCTAAAAAGCCAATGAGAGGTGTTTAGACTAGAATTTATGGGAGTTTAGAACTGGGAAATCTTGACTGGGTAAATCATAGTGAACCCTGCTAGGCTCACTCACGGTGCATGGCCAGCGGTGACCAGGCCTCTCTCAGGTCTAGAAACATCCCAGGGTTTCTCCACTCAGGCCTGATCTGTCTTCAGAGCCCATCAGTTGATGATGAATTTTCCAAGTGCTGCAGGTAAACGAAACCTCTTAAGTCTTACTAAACTGATACTTGTCCTTAAGCTGCCACCATGGCCAGTGGTTTCTGAGGATGAGAAATGCCATTGAACTCTCTTCCCTGTTAATGTATCACAACAGAAAGGCAGATAAGGCTCCATTACATTTTTAAAGAACATTTCAATTTTAGTAATTTCAATAACTTTAAATTAAACTATAGATTTATGTTAAAATTTTGTAAAATAAAGAGGGCTCCACAACAATGAGATGGCTAGGACAGTCATTAGAATGACACAGTTGGGGTGATATATTGCACACGAAATAAGCAGGAGGCTGCAGTTATATTCACGAGCCCTATTAAAACAGAAACTTTTTAATAACATAAAATGGTCACAATTTTATCTCCCTGCTAATTAAAATAGAGGGAAGGGAGCCAACAGATAAGGGAGCTAAGGTCGTTGAAATGCCTGTGAAGGCCCTCATTCTCATTCCTGCGCCTTCTATACTCACACACACACACACACACACACACACACACGTATAGCAGTTGATTGAAATTCAAGAAAAATTCTGGAAGCCTACATTAACATAGTATGAACACCTCCAAAGAAAGGCCATGTTACATTTCAGGCTCTAGAACCTTGAGAATTATATCAGGCCATTCTGCCTTTTCCTGAATTTGAAAAGGCAGTCTCTTTGTCAGCCCGTTATGGCCTATTGACCTTGGCCAAGTCACTGCCTTTTGGGATCTTGCTTTCTTCATCTGTAAACCAAGTACACCCATACCTGTCCTCCTCCTCCTCCTAAGGGTATTTTAGGGGTTCACATGAGCTCATAAACTGGGCATTTCTTTGTACAAAGTGCCTATAGGCCTAAGTCCAAATTCAAAGCCCTCCACATGCTGCCTCAAGTTCTGTTCCCCACTCAGATGCCTACACATGCTGGCCTTACTCCCTGGTTCAGATTGTTTCCTGAGCTTGGACTCCACTCCTCCTTCCCTCCTTCCCTGGTCTAAAACCTTCCCTTCTTTTAAGATCCCAGACCTGAAGGGAAATTGACTATAAGATGGGGTGGGGCCACACCACATAGTGCCTTGCTGACTTCACATGTTTTTGCCAGGATGGACTGTGGAGCCCATGGTCAGTATCTGGAGTCAGACTAGCATTTCATCTGGAAGATCTAGAATTGAAAAGAAAAACCCAGATTTTGCCCATGTTGGTCCAGTAACTTCAAAGCATGTTCTTCTCCAGCCAGAGCTCAGACTGAAATTGCATTGTAAGTCACACATGAATCATGGTAGTATAATGACCTTCATCATCAAGAATGTCTAAAATGGAATAGCATGTAGCCACACGTTATATTTTCTCTTTCTTTTTCTTTTTTTGCCTGATGCTGTGTACTGATTGAGGTACCAGACTAAAACTCTACAAGGGTGGACTAAATTCTTGCTAAATTACTCTGTATTGCTGTAGGGAATATGTTTTGCCTTTCAGAACTCATTAACACAGCCAGTAGACCATATTAGCCTATGTTTTGGTTCAAAAGATTAATAATGTTTATTTGCTATGTTTTGAAGTAGTGTTAGAATTTTAAAGATTGGCCTATGTGTAGATCAGGGTTTGGGGCGGGAGTCTTCCAGCTTAATGTTTGGCTGGGGACAGACCAGTAGGACACGCTGACCCATCTGAAATGTTATTCTTGAAAGCCTGCTGGGATTGACCTCTTCCTAAAAGGAGAGCACCGTGGGTAGATGCCTTCATCTGACCAAGCTCTGGAGGAGCTTGGTTGTGGTCCATAAGGAAGGTTTCTTCTGATTCCTGGCTGATGTCTGCCCCCTGCCAGCATCCTGGGGAATGTTGTTAGTTAACCTGATTTGCAAATGTAGAAAATGACTGTGGCTCTCCTAAGCAGATGGAGTTATCAACTCCCAGCGTTGGGGATGAACAGGGACCAAAAGCCTCCTTTTCCAGGTGAGGTCCCTGAATTTCTCACACTCTTGAAAATGTTCCATAATAGCAGCTGCATAATCTGGAAGGTGCTTTCCCCAAAGGGTCCCTGGGTCCCCCAGACTCCTAGTGGTAGCTCAATTATCCGGCCTTAAGTCAGCCGGATAACCAGTGCCCAGAGGCGGGAGGGCTGTTTCTCCAGAAGGGGATCTGGGTGCTATTTGGGAACGGAAGTGGATGCAGGGCAGTCAGAAAATGGCCAGTGCCCCTAGGGCACTCACCTGATATCAGAGCATTCACAGAGCTGCGTCAGCCTCCACATCCGAGAGTGTAAGCCTCGCAGGGACAGAAGTCTGTCTTCATATTTGCATAGAACGTGAACGCTGGAGAACCCAGTGCCCACTGATCACCATGAGAGCACCGTCAGGTCTGGGATGGGCACAGGGGCCCGACTGAGAAGCCGGAGCTGGCAGGCTCTGTGGATGGCAGCCGGGAGCCCGAGTGTAGGGAGTCTCTGATGATTGGCACGTTCCTCATCCCTCTGCTCGTTTCTTTTGGCTTCTACTTTAAAAGCTCATAGCCCCCTACAAGATTTTGTCTTTGTTTTAGGGGGATTTTAAAAATCTCACTTCCTTTGGAACAGACCCATGGGGGTCCTTCTCTACCAGTTACCTCCACCTCTGCTCACTGCCCCCGAGTGGGGTGACTTTCGCAAACTACAAAGTATGCCCGAACCTGGAGAAGAAAAGCACTTTATATCCTCAAGATACTCTGTGGCAACACTGAAATATACCTTAAAGATTAGCCATCTAAATTTGATTTTCTGAAAGTATTGATAAGAAAACACATTATTTACGCTTCAGGGTTGGTCCAAGTCACAGAAAGTAAATAACCCAGATAAATGTGTGGTACATTTCTTATTATTCTTAAATCCTGTTTGCCAACTTGGTAAAGAAATAAATCGTGAGCATTTGTCTCCGACATTGTCGGGCTCCTGCCCCTTTAGTTCTGCCCGCCATTCTACCCCTTCCTCTCTGCGCCAACCCCAGACAGTCCCCTCTGTCTCTCCGGGCCTCCTCCCTTTCCTGTGATCACTCCCTCTCAAGCAGACCCTCTCCTAGCCGTCCTTGCTCCGCCATCACACCTTATTTCCTGGTTTGCAATCTTGTTGAAAGAGGACCCGGTTTAATCTGACGTTCCTCCTCCCAGCTTCCAAGGCAGGGGCCGTAGCGTCGCACAACCCTAGAGGGCGCAATTGCAGCTCTCCGTGGCCTTGATGTAGGGCCTTTGACAAAGCAGGGACTCAGGTGTGACACGGTCCACCAGGGTACGCAAGAGCTGCAGGCCTTCTATGGTCCCTGGCGTGCTACAGAGATTTAAATATGCCTGCTTTTATTTCTTTTCATAATGGGGAAAATGTCATGTGAAAGGCAGAAACAGAAATTGGATATTGGATTTCACGAATCCTTTTCCTACTTTGCCCTTCTGACCCTGATAAGTCACTTAGACTCCTAATGTCCTTCAATTTTTGCAGAACTCTGTTACCAAGTGCACTGCCCTGGGGATGCAGCTCGGCTTCTGGACTAATTTTCACATCCCACAAGGACTGGGATGTCTCTGGATCATCAAAAAGGGATAGCCGTGGCAGGAGGACTTTAAGTTTCTCCCTTCAGCCACTGATGCTGTGGAAAATACTGTGAGCACAGTCAACAAAAATTACTGCAATGAATATGTGCATTGTTAAGTATTTTTATATAAGGATAATACATATGTATAAAAACATAGAAATGTAAATGTATATAATAGCAGAATTCTGGTGCATCGACTGATCTTAGATTGAGCCTAAAACCCTCAGGGGAAACTTCTCTACTGGAAGGACAGTGATAAACTTGACTCACCAGACAACAGTAACATTGAGAAGTAGATTTCCTTGTTGAAGAAAAGCTCAGAAAAAAGGACCGGAGCAGGGACCACTGCGTATCGCTCTGTTTAAAGCCAACCGGTGGGGTTGTTCCTACGCGGAATACACAGCGGTGGTTCTGAACCAGCCACAGCTACACACGGTGTGGATGAATGTCACAAGGATGGCGGGCGTTAGACAGTGGGAGCCAGACACAAAAGAGTATTTCCTAAGTGATCCCATTAACATGAAGTTCAGAAACTGGCAAAACTATGGTGCTAGAAATCAGAACAGTGGTTGCCCTTGAGGGAAGGATTGTACCTGGATCGCTGGGAGGGCTGCCTGGGGGCTGGAAGTATCGTGTCACTGACATCTAGATGCCAACGGCATAGATGTGCCCCCTTTGTGAAGATTTGGTAAGTTGTGTGCTTCTGATCGTGCTTGTTTCCTGTGCGTATTCCTCAGTTTTAAAAAAGTAACTTACCAAGATCAATCATCAAGGTTTCTTCTCAGCACCTTTCTTGAGCATGGCAGTGTTCCAGGGGGACCGATAGGGGCCTGCAAAGAAGAATAAGATGCTGTCTGTAACCTCAAGAACCTTCTGGAATTATAGTTCTGTCTTCTCTGTCCCCAGCCCCAGCCCCTGTCCCTTGGTTTTGTCATCCACCACAATTCGCTCAGCCCACTCTAAGCATGTGGCTCTGGACAAGCCAACACAGGTCATGCATCTTCGTGCAGACTTCAGAGCACTTTGAGGTTACCTGAGAGGAAAGAACACTTCCTAATAAAATAATGTCTTTGCACCAGAGAAGCCAAAGCTACCTAATTCTCCTTAAACAGATATTTACTTTGCAAAGAGAAAACTCTTCTGTAATGTTTAGAATTAGTCAAATCAGATCTTTCTATAGGGAGTTTTCATCAAACCATGCTAATGAGTTTATTTAAAGAAAAAGGGCTTACTTGCAGTTGATTTATTATTCTCTTTTTATAGTGGTGCTCTGACAGGGAAGGTACCTTGAATACTTCCTCTTTTTCTTTCATTTATATTTTTAACTTTTCCTTCTCTTTTCATTATACCCTTCAGGCTTTATTGGCCCTTTAAAGGGACTCTACTTTGTGAACTAATTATGACAAATGTTGATACAACATCTGTTCCCAGATTTAAATTACCTCCTATACTGTCAGAGTTCATCTTGAAGGCAAGTTTGTCGTGAACATTAGCCTGCCCGCTAACGCAGCCTGCGGGAGACCGGAAGTAGGAGCCACACAGGAGCTACCGAGATGATGCCTGTGTGGGGGTCCCTCTCCAGCCATGTGTTGCACCGTGGAAGAGCTGCAGCTCCGTGCACATGTGGGCAAGCTCCTCGTCTTTCTTGTTCTGAATCATTTCACTCTTGATCTTCTAAAAGCAATCAGTTGTGCACATTACGTTTCACGGTGAGCGCTGGCTGGTGAAGTGTAGTTCATGACATTTATTGGTAACCATGTTTAGCGAAATTCAAGTCCCTCCAAATTTGGTATTCTCAGAGACCCTTCCTCCAGAGAAGCTGAATTCAGGTTGACTTTTGCCTCTCTTAAGTTTTGAGATTACGATCTTCATTTTTCAGCAGTTGGGTTTTGGTACTTTCTTACCGCAACCTGGTTTAAATTTCAGGATCCTTTCTTGAGAGGTTACCGTGAGACCAGTAAGGTAGGAATATTGAACATGAAAACCGTCTGAGTTAAAAACACTTTCTTTCAAGTTCTTTCCCCTTGACTAGCAGCCTTGCCATCCTCTTCCAGCAATAGCTTACTCACCAGGAAATGGGATTACAGGAAGAAGCTGTAATTCTAGGCAGAGTGTGATGATAACGTAAAATTAAGTGACTTAGGACACTTTGGAGGCGTGTTTGTTATCGCGATTTGGTGGTGGTTTCACATGTGCCAGTACTCATCAAATTACACATTCAGAGAATGTGCAGTTTAGCGTGCACATGAAGTATAAAAAATTAGATGTTAGAAGATTCTTAGAAACTAAGTTATTATACAGATGTTATTAGTAATCTTTATTTTTTCGAAGAAAGTAGCTAACAAATTTTCCTTGAGCAGAGTGTCTCCTCTCAGAAGGAAATTTCAGGGCGGCAATTCGGAGAGGCAGCTAAATGCTCTTTCCTCTAGGACGAGGTTTCTCGACTGTGGCATTGTTGACATTTGGAGCCAGATAATTCTTTGTCATGGGGGCTGCCCTGTGCATTGTAGGACGTTAGCAGCACCCCTGGCCTCCCACTAGATGCACCCCTCAAACCCTTCCATGTTACAGTCAAAAATGTCTCCAAACATTGTTGAATGTCCCCTGCAGGGCAGAATCTCCCCTTGTTGGAAACCACTGTTCTAGGCTTAGATCATGTTTCTTAGATGCATTTTTATCATTACTCAAAGTCCAGAATTATTGTATTTAATTTAGAAGATTTTGCCAGGATTGTTTATATCTTTTAAAATCACTGAGTCAGTAATAAAGGTTTAAGTCTAACCCCCTTCCCTCTGCCCCATTTTGTGATGTAGATTTGCCTGACCTAAAATATACAAACTATTCTTACGCGTCCTCTTTCCTTTAACACATCCCTCCAGCACCCACGTCTGATTTAATCCCCAGCGTCTCAGAGCCTAGTCTCCGACGTGTTTTGCTTCCTCTGTGCCAGAAAAGGCGATGGAGTTGCGACAGGCACGTGTAGGGTTGGGGGAGCAAGGGGTCCAGAGCAGTGAATCTTAGTAAGGATTCCTTTTTGTTGGTGATGGTAGGATTTACAGAGAGATCTGTAAATATCAGTGCCTGGAACTGACCTTCTTGTCCCTAACGTTTCTTTCCCTTTATTTTATAAGAAGAATTCGAAGCAGATACTGATTGTGCAATTTAAAAATGACAATAAGCAGCACGTTTAACATTGTACGGATGGCCAGCCTTTTTTTTCTTATAATCGTCTTTCTATTTAATGAGTAACTTGAGGAAATGACTTTTTAAAAGTAGAATATTAACTAGCGACACTGTTGCTGAGAAGCAGATCCGCTGTGCCAGGCACCCTTGGCGTTTCTCTGGGCAGTGTCTGCAGGTGGACCTTCGGCAGTGTTGCCCTGAGTCAGAGCCCTGAGCCAAAGAAATGTCTCTAGTGTGTAGGTGTGTCGTGGCTCTGTGTTCTCGGTTGGTCTGACGATAGCTAAGGCGGTCGAGGACATTCCTTGTGTGCTGGTTCTGATGACAAAGATGACACTTTCCAGGTGGATGGAAGTTGTTCCTGGATTCTTCTCCTCTCCTCGATTCCACAGTGTCTTGACCATGTTCTTAACTCTTGTCTCTTCTTCAGAAATACCTCAGGGACTTTTTCAGCGTGATGCTCCAATCTGCAACGTCTCCCCTACACATCAACAAGGTGGGGCTGACCCTCTCGAAACACACCATTTGTGAGTTCTCACCATTCTTCAAGAAAGGAGTCTTTGACTACAGCAGCCACGGGACGGGGTAGAGCCGGGGGTGACGGAGGAACCCACAAAGCAGTGCCTTCTCCTCGAAGCGGGCTCCGATGCAGGACGGCCTCCCATGCAAGGATCCGGGTCGTCTCCTCCCGCTGCAGGCAGACGTGCAGCACGGGGCCCGGGCCGCCTCACGTTTTCATACCTAGTGCCTGAGTCTGGGAATGGGATGCTTTGCCTGCCGACGGTGACCCCGACAGGCAACTGTTACTGTTCCATTGCAGTTGAATGTGGCCTTTTCCCATAGCGCTTCCTCCCCACTGCGCGGCGCAGTTCGTCCCCTGTGGCAAGATGGCTGTGGCTTGATTATCTTGGGCTCCCTGAGCCAAGCCAACCTGGGACCTCCCAAAGTGGGTGGCTTACCAGACCACCCTTAAATGACTTTCATCTGGTTTCCTCTTTCACCAAAATATACCCTTATTTTTTATATTCCTTCCATGTGGCTGGCTATATCCCAAGAAAAGCTTTTTAAATTATTTCATTGTATTTTTTCTTCTTTCCCTCATTTGAATCAGAACTTTTATATAATACCTAAACACTGATGTTTACACAGAATTTCATATTCTGCAAAAGGGATTTTTGGTCCAATCATGACTAGAGTCTTCCCCGTTTGACAAATTGGATGTAGAGGGTATCACTTAAAACTTCTGTAAATCCCTACAAATACGATATTTGTTTAACCTTGAATATCCAAAGGACATTTTCCCAAACATAAATGCTACTGTGCATCCTCAAGCTTTTTCTGCTAAGCACAAAATGAGCGCAAAGCTAAATGCATATTTTTAAATATTATTCTGTTCACATTTTTGTTACAGAATCTACTGGATCTTTAGCAGAAAAAGTAGAATTTACTGCAATTTATTAATCTCTTAAATTACTCAGGACTTAATGTAGCATTTGCACATCTATACACAGTAAAACTGCTTTGTTTTACTAAAGACAAAAATGTGAATAGAAAAAATATGTGGTATATATTGAAATGTATATAATTCTACATATTGATTTATATATGTACACAGTCCTGTATAATAGTTGTATCAAAATATATAATCATTCACACCAAATTTATTAAAAATATTTGCTTTTTCAAAATTTAAATTGAGCTGCTATCAATATTAAATGGAATTATGAAATCTACCCTGTAGCTCAGTTTAAGTTTGTGACATAATCATTTCTACTGGTCTGTTTAAAAATTGATCTCACGTGCTTGGAAAGATACATAATGTATAACTTAGCATTTGTATGACAGAAGATGCAGTTATAGTAATGTTTGAAGTCATAAATGAATGGTTAACAGAACATGTTTGCATTAAGTCTTCTAGAATGTGCCTGCACAACAGAGCTCTCCAACCTGAAAAATATGTTTGAAGATGCAATTATCCCTTTAAGGAGGAAAACTATTATTGCACTAATTAAATATTATAGTTTAGCAGGAAAAAAAATGAGGACTTTTTTTTAATGGCTACAGAAAGAACTATTTTTGTCTGCAGTTGTGATTACAGGCATAGGTTTAGAAGCAATTACTACCAGAGAATTTCAAGCTAGAGATTAAAAGATAAAAGCTGGGGAAATAATAATTAACCATCGGTCATTTATTTAAAAGGAGTCTCTAAGCACTACAGAGCATCCCTCCTTTGCTGAGTAAACTAAATGGTTTTCTTCGACTGACTGGATAATCTATCTCTTGCCCTTTTGGACCTGTATTGAAGACTGGACTTACGGCAAGTGTTTTGTTAAAATCACACAGAATGCTTAGCAAGAATAAATAGACATGTGTTGGTGAGAAGTACAAGAATCGGAAGATCCTTCGATTCTAATCCTCACTTTAAGTAATTACAGTTTGGTTTGGAGTTTGCATACTAGCAAGCTCCGATTAAAGGCGGCAATAACATAAGTGAGTAATTTCGCCTCTCTGGGCCTCAGTCTCCCCATCTGACCACAAAGCTGTTGGCTGGATGCTCCTCCCTAGGTTTCTTTGTGGCCCCTGGTTACAGCACAGGAATAAACGATTCCACTTGGACCGGCTACAGTCCTTAGTGTGTGGATGTGAAGTACACACTTCCAATCTTATTTAAAGGCAGCTGAGTCTGAATAAAACATGAGGGAAAGTTGAAAAACAGTTGAAAAGTCACATCTAAACAAATAATGGAGTTCCTTTCTGGAATGAACATAAGACAGACAACAGAGTTAGGATGACAAAATTGAAACTTCATCGATTTGGACTAATTTAAGGGAGTAAAAGAAAATTAGCAAATGCGTGTTTTATTACTTTCAAGTACATCAAATAACAGAGTAATGCCAAGCTGAACACTTCAGGCAATTCAGATTGAAGTGCCATAAACTGATAAATACTTTTGTAGTCAGTTGGACAAATCAAAGAAACTTGAACACAATTATTATAAGTAGTTTTTGCATTCCCTGCTTGGTCTTATAGAGGAAATACGTGCACCAAACTTGTTTATTTTCACTAATACAGTCACCGTCAGCCCGGTTCCCACTCAGACCTTGCTGTTTCCGAATTTGAAAGATTCAAATTTAGGCCTGTTATTAATGCAAGCCAGTGAATAAGGAATAACCAAGTCATGCTGGCTCTCCAGGGACTGGCATCTAGAAGATCCTGTGGCCCAAAATGAGGGATGCTTTTAAGATGCATGAACAAGATACCTCCACCCCAGAGCCACTCGATTTACCTTTTTATGCAGAAAGAGCTATTTCTGTTCAATGTGGTCCCTGATCCTTCCCACTCAGCTCTAGACAGCAGATGTGTCCAAGTCTGGGCAAATGCAAACAGAAGCTTTCACAGCTTAGACCATCCCTGAACTTGGAGGTGGAGATCCCACCTGAGGAGCTGCAGCTCCGACCTTGGAGCTGGGGCACCTCGGTGTTGTGGGTTCAGCTTTTAAAGACAAGGTTTTTTTCTCTTGGATGCATCGCAGCACACAATCGCAGGACCCCTGCGTCCTCAGACATGCTCTCAGAGATGGAGAGCAGTGTTCTATTGTGACGCGGCTCCTTGCTGCTCATACTCTGAGCTTGCCATGAGGCAAATCTCATCCCCTCAAAGAGAATGTGGGTAGCAATTCAAGCCTGACATGAGCAATGACAGCTATGTCCTGTTCCAAACAGCAGTATTAGGTTTTCAAATACACCCTTTTACAAATGTTTAAAGTGTTGTCTTGAGGTGTCATTAGTTGACAGTTGAACATTTCTTTTTTGGATGGATTGGGGATAAGGTCTCACTCTGTCCCCTGGGCTGCGTAGCTCACTGCATCCTCAAACTCCTGGGCTAAAGCAATCCACCTGCTTCAGTCTCCCAAGTAGCTGGGACTACAGGTGTGCACCACCATGTCCAGATAATTTTTCTATTTTTTGTGGAGACAGGGTCTTGCTATGTTACTCAGGCCAATCTTGAACTTCTGGCCTCAAACAATCCTCCTGCTTCAGCCTCCCAAATTGCTGGGAGTATAGGCATGAGCCACTGCGCCCAGCCCAGTTGAACGTTTCTGCCACGCGAGACTTTTCTCCTCTCGAATTCGTACCCACACCTACAGGAGTGGTTCAGACTTGATAGAAAAGATCTTTTTTTTTTTTTATCATCTTAAATAAAAGAAGGGGAGTAGAAAATTTAGGTAAAAATCCATTGGCAAAATTAACTGCTTCAATTTTACTTAAATTACTCCAACAGATGATTTATGTTTTGAGAAAACTGATTAAAGACCATTAATCTACTTGGAGACTCATTCTCGGCAAATTAAGACTTGTGTCGTCCGCCTTTTCACAGCAGCCTCCTTCCACGTGCATGAAAAGGACCAGGTTACTGACTTTTTTTTTCTGTTGAGACTGCTTTTTCTAATGACAATGCATTACAGGGGAAATGGTTCTGTGGTGCTCAGTTTGGAATTTTGCACGCAGGGAATTATTTCCAAGTTGTAAGAAACTGCCATTATTTCAAATTTCCACAGCATCCTATTTCAAATTGATTCTACAGGGATGCCTTGGAGTGAGTTGGTATTGGCCAGGTTGTTACCTGCAGAATGATTCTTTAGGGATCCAGTAGAACTATGTTAAATTTTAAAATAGTTGGGGGGACAAAAATTTGACCGAACTGAAGGAACTCAAGGATGCAAGTTCATCCTTGTTACCTACAAATAGCACTTCATGCACTTCCCACTATAGAGCTCTGGGTACTAGGCTCTGGCACTGTTTCCTAAGGTTATCTCATGCCTTTCTAGAATGTTCTGTGCGTCTCTTGCAAAATGACAAAAGGCAAAATATTCTTTGACTATGCTCATTTGGTATCCCTTTATTTGAAAGGGAAATAGATTTTTTTCTAAGGATTACCTCTGATTACACTGATTTCTGTGGGAGTTTGAGATTCATAGATGTGGTTTTGCCCCTGCTCCATTGCTGAAAAAGCAGAATATTCCCCATTCAGAGAGAGAAATGGATGTGTCTGCAAAAAGGCGCACAAGCCATGTGTCTGCATTGAAGAAGGGGAAGTGAAGCAAGTACAAAATGGGGAAATGCATAAAGGAACATGTAAGGAGCTCCCACAAGATTAGAATTATGGAACTATTTGGTAACACTAAGGCAGGTCACGGCAAAGAGGGAAGCCTTTCTCCCGAATTTAAATCTGGAAAAAAACATACATGGAAAATAGAGTTAAACATCTTCACTCTTTGAAAGCGGAGTAATTTTCCTCAAAGTGTCACAAACCCTTATGCACAGTTAATGTTTGCAGAAGTGTTTGTGTCTTTCCAGTAGCACTTACAGTTGTGCCTGAGAGCATCTCCCTGATGAACAACCTTGGGGGGGGGATTGCTGTTGCTCAGAGTCCCCAGTTCCTTCCCAGTCGTGCGGAAGGAAGGAGGAGGAAGGGAAGGCTGCAACTGCTTTCTCAAAGCTGCCAGTACCATCTTCCGAGAAAAGAATCAACAGTGAAAATAATACCAGTTGGCGATGATTAATAGTAGTTGTTTTAAAAAATATTTGCACTTCGGTTTATTTCTAAACTCTGTTAGCTTTTCTCCTAAAAACAGGAACTAGAAGCCATGGGAAAGGAGAGGATGGCCTGCCATCATAAATGACGCTTTTGCTGTGGTGTTTTAGCTTGATTTCAATGAATGCAATAAGAAAAGGTGATCCACAGAGGGTGCAAGCCTTCAGCTGCAGAGTAATTAAAATACTGGCTGTTTATCCTTCACAAGTGAATGGAGAAGGTCATGTTTACATTTTTAAAGGGTTTTCAGGCCTTCTGATACAAGAGCAGCAGTCTCAGTGCACCCATATGTAGAGTCGTGTCTTGTTTTTAATAACGAACTCTTAGTCAAAGAGTGCAGAACTGCCTTGAGGGTTTGGGGCATGGAGTGTTCCTGCTCATCTGAAGAGTTTTCTGTCTGTTGTCCATGTGTGCAGCTCTGCCCAGGAGACCCTGGTGCCCCCTGGGGAGGACCCCCCTGCACACCTCAGGCCTGCTCCGCGCAGCAGTCCCCACCGCGTGAGCACACAGGGTATGCCGCTCTCCTGCCCTGCCTGCCGCCCCTCTGGCCCCTCTCACTCTGCACCCTTGTGGGCTGGGGAGAGGAAGAGACAAGGACAGTGAGCTGTCCAAGGTATTCGAAGTTGACCTTAGCACGTTTATGAGGTATGGAGGATGCTTGCCCACCTTGAAGCTACCTGTGTAAATTCATGTCATGGCCACCTCCCCAGCCCCTCCTCCTGCAGTGCGTGATGAAGGATCAGACCACACTCTGGCCATGCTTGTGGCTCCACCGGCCACATGCGGTGCCAAGGACCCCGCTGAGAGAGAGAATGGCGCAGAGAATGTGGAGCAAGCCGGCTCCTTGCTCCTGTTGTTAGAGAACGAGTCTGCTCCTCTAGGGTTCCCCGCAGTCCACCGTTCAGTCATTCACATGTTCCTGAGCATCTTCTGTGTCCCGGCACGGGGCCGTGTGCCAGGTACACAGTGGCAGGCGTCGTGGCCACAGGTCCTCCCTCGTGGAACTCTCATTCCACTCAGAGAGACGGACCAATAATGGCACAATTTTGTGACCACAAATTGTGATAAATGCTTGAAGGAAAAGCAGAGGATGCTGGGAGAGCACACGCTAGAAAAATGATCTAGTCTGGGAAGCTCAGAGCTTTCCCTGGCAAGCAGTGTTTGGGTGAAGATCTGAGAGATGAGGAGTGAGTATCCGGGGCGGGCAGAGAGATCACCCCAAATTAAGGAAAGACCTTGCACAACGGGCATTGCCTGCCCTGGCTACAGCATGAAGACAGCCCCAGGACTGGAGAGGTCAGCAGAGGTTGCTGTCCTGTCTTTGGGCTCCTACCCACTTGCTTCGTGAACAGAAGGACAAGGAGCCCCACACAGACACAGCTGTCAGCAAGCAGTGTGCTGGCCGCAGGGCTCAGTCTCTGACTTAGACCAGCAACTGCACAAGAGCATCACGTCCTTAAGCCCAGGAATGCCCAGGCATCAAATCATCTCTTTACCTTCTGGGCCTGAAATGCATCCCAGCCTCGCCCATAAATGAAAAGGTGGTTTTTAGATTAAGCAGGGTGGCCTATGAATTAACATTCATCTATGTGTGGAGCCATGAGAAATGGATTGCTCACCCAGTGCCTTGGGTTTACAGACAAGCCCCCTTGCCAGAATAAAACCCAAAAACCTTTCGGCCACCCTGGGAATGTGGTTCAGTGAAGCCTGTCATCATCTGTGGATCACATGGCTCATAGGCCGATACCCCCAACCGAGGGCCTCCAGGAAATATTAGCAGGGTCCAGTTTGTGTGAATTCAGTCCTGTCTGTCAAAAGTACCATTGTGCTTCATGCATTAATTCACTAGACCATTTAATGAACTAACTGCTTGATGCAAGCAGAAAAGGACCTCCTAAGTCCCCACCAATGATAGCATCACCGATAGCTGTGGCTGCAGCCAAGAATTGCTTCCCAGAAAAGCAAGAGGTCCCTGACAGCCAGGACATATTTGAGGAGAGGGTGCAGCAGGATGGGGGGTGGGGAGTTGTGCTCAGGCTGACTGGGGGGACTCCTAGCACCCCCCCATGCATCCCCAGCAGCCAGCCCCACACATCTGCTCTTTGATACTGATGCCCACGGATGTTCTGCCTCAAACTCCTCCTTTCTGTGAGTGTGTGCTCAAGCAAGAGATTATTTTGATGGAGGTGGGGACCCTTCAAAGGCAGTCTCTCTGAGTAGCTCTTGCCCAGGGACAAATCTATTAAAGTTAAAAGCCAGAGGAAGGAGGAGGTGGGCCCTCCAGGGCTTTCCAGCTGCACACGATGCTAGTTTTCGACGTCAAGTAAAATGCCACGCCATCTCCACGCACCACCTTCTCGCACATGGGCTGTGACCTCTGCGAGTTGGACAGGACTCCTGACTGCCAGTCTCAGGGACCTGTGGGGATGGCAAGAGCCCTGTTAGTTTCTCAGAAAACCACAAACATTCTTCCACCAGCACCCAAACCTCTTGTTGCATCTTTGAACCAGGCGTCAATGCTTAGAAGGAAAATCTCCATCTGTTCTGGCAAATCTGCAAAACAGATTTGACTCCAAAGAGCATGACTTTTAGCATACTTTTCATACTTGTAGGGAGTGTGTGTTTCTGAGAGCTGCCCGGACAGAGGAACCAGCTATTTCTTGCATTTTTTCCTGTGTCTGTGGCTGGGCAATGATTGCATCACGTGTACTGTCTTGTGGGATATCCTCCAGGCTCCCAGGAAAACCACAGGACGTGAGCAGAGCAGCATTGCACCTGGCTGGAAGAAAGGATGTCGGAGCTAGAAGAAGCCTTGGAAACAGTCTGGATCCAGCATCCATTCGAGGGCTGCACAGATAATACAGATGTGCACAGAGAGGACACGCTCCACGGAAGGAAATTCAGATTGCCTTGTAGAAGTGCACGCACGGGCCCTGGGCCATGCCTGTCACATCCCTAGAAACTGCGCTCTGCCCATGGTTACCATTTGTAATCTCCGATGTAAAGCGATCTCCTACTTTCACTGAAGGTAAACGTCTGAAAGAGATTGTGACCTACTCAAGTGACAGAGCTAATTGGGACCTGAGTCTCAATGTCCTGTGTTAACTCCAGGCTCTCTGCCACCACCTAGATTAGAGGAAAATGCTGAATGAGTCAGGATAAGGCAAGAGGCAGAAATCATACCACTTATTTTCATAATGAGAATTTAAAATAATTACAGTTAACTGAAAAGGCAAAAAAAAAAAAAGAGGGAACTCAAAGATGTCACAGAGATAGTAACAACAGGAAGCAGGTGCCTTCTTTAGGGCTGGGGAGACATGGGAAGGAGATTGAAATTACAAAGAAGCATGGAGGAAAAGCCTCCACAGCACTGAAACTCAGCTCCCCCCCCCAAGAGGAGGGGGCGCCAGCCGCTGGGGCTGGAGGAGGGGTCCTGTGAGGCTGGGACCCAGGCACCAAGGAGGGGGTGCTGGTATCTCTGAGGGTCGGGGCACAGTGAAGCTTGTTGGGAAAACTGCAGACTGGACCCAGCTGCTGCACTGCCAGGGGCGGAAGTGAGGCCAAGGTGATGTTGACAAGAACAGGAAGTGATCTCCTCCGGAAAAGGAAGCAGAAAATGTGTGCAAGCGTTTAGGTTCATCTTCCTCCTCCACCACCCTGTTAACAAAAGTTTGTAATTCAGAATCCACTGCTTTTGAGTTGTGCCCCTTTTTCCTTCTCTGTGAGCAGGAAGGACTCAGAGGACACAGAGAATGGCCTGGCACACCATCTTTGCTCCCCAGAGTTGAAGAGTGTGAACAGCACCATGTGTCTTGAGGCTTGGGGGGACTGCTGCTTCCTGAGCTCCCCCATGACCTCCTAAGGGAGAATCAAAGGCAGAGATAAATTTGTCGCAAAGTCATTTCAGCTTCAGACTGTCACATACACAGACTCCTTCCAAGGTGCCCCCGTGGAGACGAAACAGCAGCCGGGCCAGCCTGGGATCACCAACCCCACCCCAGTGGCCATGACAGCCCTGAGGCCTGAGGGCTGCCTGCCTCGGCCACACCAGCTGCAGAGTGATGGGGCCTGGGGGAGATCAGAGTCCTGCCCCAGAACCTCCCAGGACATGCCCGAGGCAGGAAGCACTGCCCACAAGGGGTGGCATTTCTGCTCAGAAGCTGTGATGCCAAGGGGAGTCCGACTAAAGAAGATGGTCTTCTTTAGTCTCTCTAAAGAAGATGACGTTACATCATCCTCTGATGCTGAGGTGATCAAAGAAAAATGCAGCAACAGAAAGTGGGGAAAAAATATTAGAGAACTAGGTCGAGCAATAAATTCGTGATGCTTATTTTATATAATTGCTGTAAGATTCCATTTATATGACAGACTTGAAAAGGCAAAACCACAGGCACAGAAAACAGATCGGTGGTTGCCAGCGGCGGGGGGATGGTGGGGGAGGGTTAGCCACATGGTGGCAGGAAGGAATGTTTTGGGGTGAGGGGACTGTCCCCTGTCTTAATTGAGGGGGTGGTTACACATCTGTATGTGTTTGTCAAAACTCACAGAACTGTGTGCTGCAAAGGGTGAATTGTACTGTCTGTGAATTATGCCTTACGGATAGCAATTTTATTCAGTAACGTGTGTTGACTGACTGTTCCACACCATGCCTATTTCTTTTTCCTTCATATCAGAGACAGCTGGTACGGTCCTATGGAAGTAAAACAAAAGCAAAACTCAGCCACCAAAATCCAGTGTGTGAGCTCAGACCCCATTTGTTCGGGAAGCTGTGTCCTCCCAGTCAGCACACGGTGGTCAGCAGGTGCCCAGTAAGTGTGGACAGGGATGGTGGCTCCCCAGCCATGCCTGCTCCAGAGTGCTCTTCCCTTCCCCACAGTCCCTTCTCTCTCTCTTCCCTCCTGCCTTTGTCTCTCCACTTTTCTCCCCTCCCTCCCTAATCCCTCCCCTGCACCATCCCTGTGAGGGTCCATGTTTCCGCCATCTTGCAGCCCAAGGACCACTGGCCCAGAATAGGCAAGCGAGGTTCTTCCAGCAAGAGACTTCAGGGTCAGAGGAGGAATGGGAATTTGGGAGGAGTCACTGGAAGCATGGAGAGTAATAAAAAATAATAAAACTTATTTCTTTATCTCTTGCTTGTATTATACTGAAAACCAAGACTTTTAGAGAGAAGTCCTTAGGAGTTTGAGGGCTGGTAACAAAAATCCTTTGAGCTTCTTTGGAAATATGGAGCCTGAGCTCAGATGCCGAGAAGTCCCTGAAGTCAAATGAGAAAATCCCAGAGCCAGGACGAAGGAGGAGCTTGGAAAAACAAGGTGGGGCTGGAGCTTCCGTGAGCTGCCTTCTGACCTCACTGCAAGGGCAACTCTTGGACAAGGCAGTGCACACCCCACCCTCCTGTCTCAGCTTCTGTGCTTCTCTGGTGTAAAACTGCTTCTTCGACAGGTGTTTGCTGAGCACCTGCTGTGTGCCAGTGTTCCAACACTGAGGAGAAAATGGGGAACACAACAGACACTCTGCCCTTGCTCCCAGCAGTAGGGCGGTCCACAAGCCTCTGACCACTTAGGTCTTGGGATGTTAAGTCAGGTAAGGGCTTCTGCTTAGTATAAGTTCCTTTTGCCCCCATTTATCTAAGTCGTGGGTGCCCAATCTATTCCTTTGTGTCTCTTGCCAGTTGTGTTGGAGATGGCTAGATGTCCTTGAAAATTGTTCCCCACTTCCATGCTAATAGAGTTGTTGATGGCAAGTGGCTACCCAGGGAGGCCCTTCATATCCCTGCTAGGTGTGGACTTGTGACTACTTCTTACCAATAGAATAGAAGCGGAAGTGAGAAGTGATGTGAAACATTCCAAGGCCATTTTTTTTTCTTTTTTTTTAGAGACAGGGTCTCACTCTGTCACCAAGGCTGGAGTGTAGTGGTGTGATCATAGCTCACTGCAGCCTCCAACTTCTAGGCTCAAGAGATCCTTCTGTACTCAGCCTCCCAAGTAGCTAAAATTACAGATGCCCACCGCCACACCCTGCTATTTTTTAAAGTTCTTTGTAGAGACAATGTCTCACTATATTGCTCAGGTTGGGCTTGAACTTCTGGCCTCAAGTGATCCTCCCACCTCGGCTTCCCACAGGGCTGGGATTACAGGTGCGAGCCACCACACCTGGCCAAGGCCAATGCTTTTCATAAGTGGGTGTACCTGTTCCATACTTTCTTTTCACTCCACAAGTGGATACAGACCACAATGAGACATTAGGGGATGTATATTGTCCTTGAATCTCCACAGGGAGAGCAGCCGCCTGCCCCAGTGACTAGGCAAAATATAAATTGCTACTGTGTTTGATTTGTTGCATTTTTGGATACATTTGTTACAGCTGTTTAGCCTATCTTAACTAACACACGTTATTTTTTCCTATTCTATAGGATGTCACTATCTCTCTCTTCCACATTCCAGTTTTTAACTTTCAGGAATTCTTTGTCTTTCTTCCCTTTTAGTGTAATTATCCTAATCCCTTCTAATTCTTTCTGTTTCTTTTGTGTGTTTCCATTCCTCTTGGGTCATATTTACAGTTGGGCTTCTTTTTCTTTTTATACATTTTGAAAGCTACTTAAAGCCTATTCTGATGAACATTTCAAATAAAGAGAAAATTATCTTAATATATAAGGATCTCCTATGAATAAATAGAAAAATAGAAAAATATGTAAATATACAGTTCACAGAAAAAAGTAAGCACTTATATAAAAAGGTGCTATTTTCTCAAAATAAGAGAAATGTGAATCAAATTTTATTGAGAGATGTTTCTCACTTATTATCCTGGAAAAGGTAAACCATTTATTAATACACTCTGTTGGCAGAAGTGTGAGGAAATAGCACCCCTATATACTGCTGTAGGGAGTTTAAATTAGTACAAGCTAGATGAAGAGTGATTTGGCAATATCTATCAAAATTACAAATGCACTTACCATTTTACCCAGCAATTTCATTCAAAAGAATTTATCTCACAGAGATTTTTACATGCACAAATTTATGCAAAATCGAGCTTATTTATTGCAGTTGCCATAATAGTAAAATATTTTTATATAACCAAGATGTTTATCATTGAGGGGCTGGTTAAAAAAATTATGTTACATTCATGAATAGAATACTAAGAGCCTTAAGAAATAATAAAGAAGATCTTTATGATGTAGGGAAGCAAAATTTTACTTTTTTTCTTGTAGGGTTTTCAGCTGGGCCCAAGAATAAAATTGACATAAAGACATTTTAACAGGAGAAAAGCATAAAAATTCATATAAATTTTCCATGACATGGAAGCCCTCATAAGAAAATGAAAACCCAAAGTACAAAACCAATGCTTTTGCATTAGGTTGAGCAAGAGAGGCAATCGTGGAAAAGTAACTAAACTATGTGGGGAGGTTAAAGGAAGATAAGAAGTGTTTTAAGAGGACCTGTTTGTACAGAATTCTCTTGGCTATGACTTTCTATCAAAGAATGTTTCTTTGCTCCTGGTACAGGGAGGGCATCTTTTACATGGGAGTTTTTATCTCATGTTTCCAGGAAGAAAAGGGGAGATTAGAATGCTCTTCTTGCATCTGCTGTTTTTCAAGTGCCTTTAGCTCAAAATAATCCTTATGCCAAAGCGACGTATTTTAGGGTGGTGTATTCTTTCACCCACCCACCAATGCCCAGAGAGCAATATATTAAGTAAAAGAAAGCAAGCAGAGAATAGTGTCTATAGTACACTACTCTTTGGGTAAAAATATGCATACATACCTATATAAATGTACTATATCTAGTGTGTACATATATATATACCCATATATGATGTGTGTATATATGTGTGTGTTTGCCCATCTCTCTCTATATATGCATAAATATATAGAGGATGCATTTGGGAAGCTACCCAAAAACTGGTAATATTATTTGCTATGTGGCAGAAAATCAGGGGGAGATGTATGCAGGGGAGAGAAGGAAACTTGTCATTGAACACAGTATATATTTTAAATTTTGAATCATGAAAATGAGAAATCTACTCAAAAAGGAAATGAAAGTATTTTCTAAACCTTTTCCTCCTCCTGTTACAACTTTCACCCACTAGAGTCACTATTTGGGCTGGAATACCGGTTCTTAAACATTTGTGGAATTACAGTCACTTTTAAGGATCTGCTGAAACCCACGGAACCTCTCCTTCGAAGAATGTACACATGCACACACGGGAGGACACACACACAATTTATTTTCAATTTCAGGGCATCCGTGAACATCTTGAGCTCAGTTAGAAATTTTGGGTTAATAAATCCTGTAAGAAAAGATTAACAGTGGGGGAGGTGGGACTTTGCTTCTTGCATCTCTCCCTCTTAGAAACTTTGTAGCTAGCTGGTCCTGCCCTGCTGTATTCACCTGTTGTTCTTTGTTTGAGAATTGCCTTCCCCCGCCCCCTGATTTCTTTATACCTAACTTTCTAGATTTCTTTGTGATTGTCCTTTAAAAAGAAGCCTTAGACTAATTCTCTGATTACATTTTTTTTAAACAGATGTTCCCTTAATTTCC
Source organism: Avahi laniger (assembly GCA_963575035.1). Lineage (NCBI taxonomy): Eukaryota > Metazoa > Chordata > Mammalia > Primates > Indriidae > Avahi > Avahi laniger. The sequence continues at coordinate 48,053 of CAUYSK010057830.1, forward strand.
TGCCTCTTCTTGGGAATTGATTTTCCCTTGACACACTTTAAGAAGCACATTTTTGCTGGCCCCTGAAGCTCAAACTTGAAAAACTGCTCTTTTTCCTGTCCTTGAACTGGTTTAGTATAAAGCCTGTGTGCCTCTTTCTTTTGCTATTAGTGTGGTTTCTGTAACCCAAATCTGAAGAGAATTTTCTTGAAACGAAGCTCCAAGAACCAGCATTTAAGTTCCTCGTACTTTTAAAAAATAATAATAATAATAATAATAGAGTATTAATTACAGGGACTCTTTATTCCCATCACCTGATCCTCTCAGAATCCCATGTCCGATATTTAAAGCAGAGCATGGAACTGGCTCACGCTAGATAGTCAATAAATGATAGTGCCTTTCCCTTCCCCATCATGCCAGCACCAAGCGCTCGGACTGCGGCGTGGTCTCGGCTTCTCTGCGGTTGCCGCTTACTCCTTTGCTGCGATCAGCGCATTCAGGCTGCGCTGGCTGCTGGTGCCAGTGCACACAGAATTTGAAGCCCCACATTTGGAAAGGTCACTCTGACTCCCTTCACTACCTACCTCCCACTCTTCATTCCAGGGCTCTTCCAAGATCTCCCCTTAGCACGAGGCACTCCTTTCCCTAGGTGCTAGGAATGTCGCCTGGTCATGGCTCTTAGCTGAGTTCCTGCCCCAAGAATTGCACTTGGCTGGAGGGAGCCTCCCCCTAAAGATGAGGACCCTTTCTTAGGGCAATCCACATCTGATGACTGAACCGTACAGGAGGTACCAAGGGCTGGCCCCTGGCTTCAGCTCATGGTAACCCGGAAGGGCTGTCTAGAGCGCTTTGTGGGATGGGTCTAGGCTGCCGTTGCAACCGCGCAGCAGCCCAACTCCTCCCTCTGCCCAATCCCACTTCCCTCCCGTTTCCCAACAATCCACCAGCACCTAACTCTCCATCTGAGAGCCTGTTTGCTAGGAAACCCAGGACTCTAAAACTTTCAGGCATTGAGGCATTCTAGAAAATTGCTTTTATGATAGCCAATGGTGCAACAACTATCAGTCATTTTTACCAGCATCCTTTCCCGCTGCTTCTTGTCTTAGTAACAGCTTCCAGTTTTTCCTCTGGACATCCACACTACACCTCCTCTCTGCCCAGGCTGCAGTGGAGCTGAGCCCGCCCCTCCCTAGCCTCCCATGTGGGCACGTGACCTAGACCTGTCAATCAGAGCACCACAACCGCCTGGCCACAGTGCTTGGCTTGAGGATGGCACCTGACCTCAGCCGGGCCAGTAAGATAACCGTTCCCAGGTCTTAGGCTGAAAAATCAACGAGACAAGCCACTTTTGTCCCACACTTGCTGAACTGACTGAATGAAAGAAAATTTCAGATGAAAGCAGGGTGAAAAGGTGGAGATCCTTGGTGATGTCATCGGGCCACCTGAATCCAGCTGTTTCTGAACCCACCACTGAAGTTTCATTTGGGGAGTTAGTGCATTCTCTTGTTTGCTTAAGTTAGTTTGAATTGAGTTTCTCTTCTTGGAGACCAAAATCTGGAGCCTGATACAAAGGGTTTATCCTTGAATTGCCCTTAATTAATAATAACAACAAAAATAATGAAAATTTGGGGTTATAACTTTTTCTAAAATGTACTCTTTCCTGCTTCGTACACAGAGCTCCAGAACACAACTTCCTAGTTGGCTCAGGGACATGCCCTCCATTGACTGGCATGTTACAGATGCCCACGGGCTACGACCAGACTCTGGCATCTGTACTAGGTTGACTTGGTGTATAGGGATCATGGAGTACTCATATCTAATTATTTTGAATTTAAAATATTTTCCATTGCTGCCAGGCTGTTGTTCTCTGCCATCTCTCTGCTGTCACTGTGCTTGCTTCCAGAAACCCCTCCCCTTTTCCCGAATTGTGTGTAAAGTAAGTGAACACAGGTTTTGAGAAAATTCCTGACAGACTTTCCTATGCCTTTAGTACATCAGTTTTTGGTAGGGAGACGCTGGATGTAAAATATGGCCATTCAAGTATGATTTTGATTTTTATACTTGCCATGGGTTATGTTTTCAATCAGGAAGTGTATGTGCTAGGAGACTTCATCATGAGATGTGATATTCATCCATGTAACCAGAAAAATTGATTGGTATGGCATGGCCTGCCGTCTGAAATGTTCTGTCCTGAAAGTAATGTTCTTCAATGAGCTCATTCCATATGCAGCAGTGGCTTTTTGGAGTCAAGAAAAATAGAATGAAGCCAACGGGAAATGGATCCATATTATATAATACACTCAGTATAGTCTCTGCAAACCCAAGCTAGCATTTATGACAAGTGATTTCCCCCTTCAACTGGTATATCTTGGACTATCCTAGTTATTAATCTTCCTGGGTAATATGTACCCAAATATGTCCAGGGATGAAAGTGGAATTCTTAGCATTAGTTGATTTCTCAGCTTGAGTCTAATCATGTTTATCTCATGAACTTGACCTGCAGCAGCCAGGACAGCAGGCTTCCACTGCGAGCACCAAGGACAGACTCTGGGAACCTGTAATTGGGAAGAGACTCGTCGACTGGGAAAGGAGAAATTTGCTTCCACGTTCCCCTTTCTCACTAGAGCAGAGAACAGACGTAGGAGGGAGGAAAATGTTCCCATGAAAGGAGGACGTCTGACAGCTACAGAGAGTAAAACATCCTCAATTAGTATGAAAATAGCATCCATTATTTCTGCACAAAAAGAACCGCTTTTGCCAATCACTCCAGTTCCTCTTTATCACTTTCGAGTGTGTTTATTTTGACGGTTTTTTATTTATTTTTTTTTATTTTCAATGGTTCATCAGAAATATGGCCCCATCTGGAGACAGTGTCCAACTTGATGCTTTTCATGACGCTTCCAATCAGGAGTAACTACAGCTGTCGGGGGAGCACTGAAAAAATGTCAATTAGCTATAAAAGTTCCACAAACAAGCATTATGTCTTCCTCTTATGAGTCCCTGGGTGCAGCTCAAAATTGAGCAATAATGTCTACAGTTAAAAATGGCTGTTGGGGGCCCCAGCTCTCTCCTTTCCCATTAATAATGGCTCCGCACTGGAACTGGAGTCGCTGCCTGTGTACGCTGGGGTCCAGGTCGCTGAGGGTATGCGGGGTAAAAATAGCGACGGCTCACATCACAGTTGAGAGTGGGGGAATGACATTGGGTTCCTCTGTGTTCACACCGCATGGCCGAGTTCATCCCTCAGGAGAAGCAGGATTTGAGCCATCGTGTGCTGTCCTCCAGCCTCTTACCTCCTCTGCCCGGGTTCTCTGTGCCCTGGCTGCTGGTCTCCTGTTGACGTTTGAAAATCACATCAGCATCGGTGGTTCTGGCTCCAAGGAGGAATTGGAGAGCAATCTGCCTCCTGGTGTCACTCTCCGTGATTGTCCAGGACCTTCATTTGCGTGTGGCCTTTATTTACAGACAAGCACGTCCTCCAGGTGAAAAAGGCAAAGAAAGTTTCTTTTCTGCAGGTGAAACCAAGTACCTGGGGCCAGTGGATGTGACCTTTCTTGATGTGTGAAATGTAATAAAACCTTATTTAGAAACACAGGCAGCTGGTCCAAGGGCTGTAGTTTGCCAAATTTTAAAAATTTTATTTTCAGCTTTATTGAATTATAATTGACAAATAAAAATTGTATATATTCAAGGTGTATAATGTGATGTTTTGATATACAGATGCACAGTGAAATGATTACCACAGTCAAGGACAATTAACGTATCCATCATCTCCCAGTTGCCTTTGTGCGTGTGTGTGGTGAGAATGGTATAGATCTACTCTTTTGGCAAGTTTCAGGAATACAATACATTATTACTAATTACAGCCACATACTGTGCATTAGGTCTCCAGAACTCATTCCTCTTATAAACTGAAAGTTTGTTGAGAGATGAGGGAAACTGGGAGATGTTGGTCAGAGGGTACAAACTTGCAATTGGATTTCTTTAAAAATATTGCATTAAAATATTAATTATCATGATTATTGAGGTTTTTGGTACCCCCTTAAGTCTTACACCTGAGGCAAGTGCCTCACCCACCCACCCCAATCCCCCAGCTCTGCCTTCACCCAGAGAGGAAGTGGTGTAGGTCCTTCCACAAGGTTGCAGCTGTGTTCTGTGGAGCCAACTCTCACATTTAGCAGAGTTGGGGAAGAAGGCTTCAGCAGTGCCTTGCGTGGAGATGGCATCTGGAAAGAGCATGCATACGGACCTTGGTTCCAATCCTCGTTCTGCAACCACATGAACCTCAGGAAGGCATCGAACTTCCCTGAGCCCCAGGCTTCCCATCTCCAAGCTGATATAATAATACCGACCTGAGAGTATGGCTGTGAAGATTAAATAAGATAAAGTATGTCAAGTGGCTGGCACTCGATGAGTGGTGCTGGACAAATGTTTGTGGAGTGAATAATCAATGCACAAAATGTTGGTTTGAAGGAGAGGAAGATTTTATGTTGTCAGATTGCTTTCTGATCAGTGAGACCTTTTTTTTTTTGTGGTTTTACTTTCTGCATCCAGTCATGGGAATGCATACACATGTTTATGTTTTACACTAGACCTGAGGGTAGGATTAATGTATGAATCTTTTCTGTATCCCACACATAGGGGGCATCTGCACATAGGAAGCATCTGGTAAGTATTTGTTATATGAGTGGAAAGAAAGGTTAGTAATGAACACTGACTTGGATTGTTGTAGAACCAGGGAGTGCGGTCCTATGTCCCCACTGTGTAGGTGACCTAAGACATTTACACCGTCAGCTACAGGGCTCTTAGGAGGGTTGAACTCAGAGAAGGGAGGTCTAGGATCCTAGAAAACTACGTTGACCCCAGCGATTGTTAAGTAGAGTCAAATGCAGAGGTCTTTGCCGGGGTCCTTGTCCCTCCCTCTCCAGTGGGGGCAACAAGGAGAAGAAAATTTGGAACTTTTGCTGTGTTTCCAGGGTTGGCTCACGGACATCGAATTAATTCATAGCTGTTCAAAAGTTAGAAAGTTCTGGATCATCAGCGAAAGTCAATGCTGAGGCTTCTTTGGGGGGAAAACGATGCTAAGAGACAAGCTTATAAGATAGGTGACCATGTAATTTAGTATTCAAACTGGGATGATTTTGAGAGTGAAAGGAGATGCTGTTAAATAATTATACTGGAAAAACAGACACCAATCCAGATGCCCTGGGCGAAGCAGGACGTATATTTATCCTACTTCTAAGGCAGTCCTGCTAAGAGCCTCCTGCTCAGTGCTGGAGAGAATAAAGTCATTTGTACCTCTGCCGGGCAGCACTAGCTTCCTTTGCAAGGTGGGCAGCCGCACGCGTGTCCTCTGCAGCCACTGCTGTCTCTGGGTCTGCTGTCTGGTGATAGAGCAATTACCTCCCTTTGCCTGCTGTGTCCTCTCTTCAGCCAGAGCCTGGCACACCCAAGCGCTGTGCCGATCATCCGTTGCTGCCAGCTGGCTCTGCCATTGTATCGGGGCTCGTTATTTGAGTGATGTCTCGCGGAAGCCTGAAAAAGGAGTCAGAAGCGGAGAGGCCAGCAAAGGCAGAATGCCAAAGAGGTGCGCAGCGCGGGCTGCTGAATTGTCTTTTAGATAAATGTCTGTTGTTAGCACGGGAAAGAATTGTAGATAATCATTTATTCTAATATCTCACCTGATATCCTCTCCCGCCACCTCAATTTACTGTTGAGGAGATAAAAATCTAAAGAGTAAAATAAGGTCTCGAGTTTATTAGTTTCTGCAAATTTCTGTCTCTAGCCCACACTTCCTCTTTGGATTCCAGACATATTCCACCGTCTCCTCAATATCTCCGCTCACAGAAATATCAAACTCAGCACATCCAAACGTGGCCTTGGCATCTCTTCCCCAACCGGGTGCACCCGCTGTCTCCCTGCTCAGCCAGGAGCAAGTTTTCTCTCTCACCTGCTCCGACCAGAAATCCTGGTGTTAACCTTGACTCCTCACAACTTCTCCTTTCACGTGTCACACCTAATCTGCTAGAAAATACTGTTCAGAATATGTCTGGAGTCTGACTGCTCCATCGCAACGCTGGTCCAAGCCACCGTCATCTCTCACATCTGTTGTCATTGCCTCCTAACTGCTTCCGCTCGGACCTTCCTACAGGCCTTTTTTCACTGAATCGAATAATTAAATGGACACTTCGAAAGCCTATGTCCGGTCATGTCATTCTTAAAAATCCTGTAGTAGTTTTCATCTCACTCAGAGTAAAAGCTTGAATCCTTGTTCTGTCCTGCAAATCTCTACACAAACAACACCCACCCCCATTACCTGTTCTGTCTTATCTTCTAAAAGGTGCTCCTTTGTTCACATGGCTATAGACTGGCTTCCTTGCTGTTTTTCAAATAAACCAGGCATGCCTCTACCTCAGGACCTTTGCGCTGACTGTTTCTTGTGACTAGAACACTCTTTTCTCCAAATAAACTTGGTTAAATCCCTCTCTACCTTCAAGTCTTTGCTCAAATGTGAGCTTCTATGAAAACTGTTGCACCTCATTCCATTTTCCTGTTTTATTTTCTTACATAACATATTTGACCTTCTTATATACTATATATTTTATTTCTTCTTTTCTGTTTATTGTTTGTCTCCACTGAGTGCAAATTAAAGTCTCCGAAGGCAGGAGTCTGTGTGCTTTGTTCCCTGCTGTGACATCAGAGCAAGTACTGGCAAAGCAGGAATTCATTAGAATAGTTGCTGAATGGATGAATTCAGCACTAGTCACCCAATGTCTTCCACGTGTCAGGGGCAGACCGGGTGTATCAGGATGATTATGGTAAAATCCTTCCTCTTAAGGTGAGCCCGAGTAGGTGGGATAGAGGCATAGACATCCTTAGCACAGTTAGTCATGATACACAGCAGGGCAAGGATGCAGTCCGTGGAGCTATTGTTCTGCCACACGGGGGAGTGGAACTAAAGCAAGTGATGTTTGCCCAGAGCAGTGGACGCTGGGGCGGGATCTTGACAAGCTAGTGGAATTTTACCAGGCAGTAGAGCAGGGTGACAGAGCTGTCCCTCACGTCTCAGTGAATTTTCACTCTGCATACTGATGCAGGGGACAGTTTGGTCCCAGGGAAAAAATGAATAAGGGTTTATTTGTGATAACCACGTTATTCAGGCAGCCCTTCCTTCAGGACGGCAGAAGGATGGCCTGATGGCCTCCCAGGACATTTGAGCCCCAAAGTGATTCAGTCTGCTCACCTGCTGGTGAAATGGAAAGCAATTTCCTTTGAAAGCAACCCAGGCAGGTGATCTTATGGCACTACAGCTATTGTACTGGGCACCATCCACTAGAATTGTACAATTCCGATTTCCTTTGGACTCTCAGGAAGCCCTGGTTTGGAAAAGGGCCTTTGGTTTGTGATTTCTTAGGATAATCTCTTTTAAGCCAAAGAATTATCTGTGGTGGAATTCAGATGCTTTGGCTGAGTTCAGTTGCTTCTGGGGAATAAAAGAACCACCAGATAGATGTTTGTTAATTATTTCCATGACCTAACTAAAAGAGAGAGAGCAGGCATTGGGCCGGTGCTGCTTTCTGGCTTGGGGGCCTCTGGGACCACAGGATTGTTCTAAATTTCATTATTGCTTGCCTGGGTAGGTGTGGTAGTTCTGGTGGTGGTGAGAGTGTACTGGTTAACCATTTGTGTGTAACAAGTCACCTCTGCATTTAAGCCTGAAACAACAACAATTGATCACTTCTCATAGTTCTTTGAGTTGGCTGGGTTGATCTTCTACCAGTTTTGTTGGGGCAACTCATGGGACTGCATGCAGCTGGAGAGTCAGTGAGGCTGGAAGGGCCAGGATGGCCTTCCTCACTGTCCGGCAGTTGGTGCTTTTAGCTAGGCCACCCTCTCGCTCCTTCGTGTGGATTCTCGTCTCCCAGTAGAGCAGCTTCCTTACAGTGACATCACAGCAGGCTCCAAGAGGATGATGGAGGAAGCTGCAAGGCCCCTGGAGGACTAGACCTTGGACGCATATAATTTTACTTCTACTGTTTTCTACTGGGCAAAGTAAGTCACAAGCCCGGCCCAGAAGCAAACATTAGAATAGACTCAACCTCCTGAGGCAGGAAGCTATAAAGATTCTGCAGCCGTATTTAACCTGCCACAGTTTTCCATTTCACCACAGTTATTAATATCAGCTGCAAAATAAATTTCCCCCGTCCCAAGACCTTCAAATGTCTCATCCGGTTATAGGCTCAAGATCCTGGAGCTTGTGATCTGCATCTCGTCTGGATGCAGATAAAACCTCTCAGATGCAACAGCTCCTCTTGGTCCAGAAACCTGTGAACTTAAAGCACCCAACATTCAAGAGATAGGAACCTGATGATGTAAAAACTGCTCCCATTCAAAAAAGGAAGAATGGGAAGAACGTAGCAATTCTGAAATCTAGCAAGGCACATGCCAGCAGAGCTTTCTACCCACAAGGCAAGGAATATTCCTTGATGAGGCCTGGCTCTGCTCCTTGGAAATAGTTCCCTCATCGATTATTTTCTTTGGCTCTTAAATTCACCTTCTAGGCTCTTGACTCTACTCTTTAAATTTCTTTTTCTTTCCATAAGAGAGGGTCTGTGTTTGTAGCTTTCTCAAGCTCCTTCTTCCTGTAGGTTTCGGGGGATCAAAGTCCTCTATTTGTTTTAAACTATTTCTGTTTCCTTTAGTTCAAGCTGCCACAACTCCTTTGAAAATGTTTTGGGTTTTCTATGTATTGCATCATACTCCATTAAACAAAAACCACATGCACAGTTATATTTGAAATATGTTTCTCTCTACTTGGACGGACTTTCAGGGTGCTGTAGGACAAGGTCCACAAGGACTTTCAGGGTGGACTCAGTTCACATGAGCTGTGTCTTCTCACAATGCCAGACAGCCCTTTGGCCACGCTACCCCTGGGCCTCTATCCCTGGGCTGCCATCATCCCTGAAATTAAGAGATGGTGGCAGGGATGAAATCAGGGCGGGCTTTCAGGATGCTACAGGACAAGGTCCAAGAGTAGCCTCTCTGCTTGACTGAGAAGGTCTGTTCGAGAACACCTTAATTTTTCAGAGGGTCTTCTACCTATACTCTTGATTCGATTGTGATTCTGAAGTCATTTTTTCCTTTTGAGAATCTTTCATCTGTTTAAAAACTAGAAATATTTTTAAAAACAGCTTTATTTACAAACTCAGCATGGGCCAGCCCCTTCATATTTTTAAAAAAATTCTGCTCACAAACTGAACAGCATCTTCTTAATTCATCCCTTTCTCTTATACTTTATCCCATTCAGCTAGAAAAAGCCAATCGCCATCTTCAACATCCTGCCTTGTCACCTCTTAACCAGATCCACAAGTTCATGAGCACATTTATGTCTTTCAAATTGCTTCAGGCAAAAGTTTTCACAATTGTTCCTCAACTGAAGCTTGTCTCACCCCTTGTCCAGCCTCTGAAAGGAGTCTTCTCAATACATTTGTAGCTTTCACTAATAGTTTCCTTAATCCTCTATCAGCCTCTGCCCGTTGCCAAGTGCCAAAGCCAATGCCACACATTTTGCATGTTTGTTTTCTTTTCTTTTCTCATAGCAACACCCACTTCCAGGTATGAATTTCTGTATCAGTTAACTATGCAGTATAAACAAAGTAATGGTTTAAAATAACAATGATTGACTATTTCCACATTCTGCCTGTTGGCAGGGTGATTCCTCTGCTGGTCTCAACTGGGATTGCTCAGGTATCTGCATTCAGCTGGTAGGCTGACTGGACACTGGGCTCAGCTGTGTTGGCTGGAACTTTCTCTCCATGTGGTCTTTCATCCTAATTTCTTCACAGCAGGGTCTTTATGGCATGATGGTCTTAGGGCAGCATTCCCAGATGGCAAGCCCCAATTCATAAGCACTTTAACAAGCCTCTCCTTACATCCTGTTAACTTGGCCAGGACAAGTCCCACGAATAAGCCCAGAGTCAGAGGAGGAGAGGACCACACAGGGCATGGATACTGGGAGGTGTGATTCATTGGGCCATGACTATAACCATCTTGCATCGAAAGATAGAAAACATCACCAACCAGAAAAGGCCTTCCTAACCCAGGTCTTCTGTCTCTTCTCTGTTGACCTCTCTGCAGTTCCAACCTACAGTTCCTGTGTGTGCTGATGACCACGGACACTAGACAACGTACCCAGGCAGCACCTAGATCAGCATGCATATCCTTAGCCCATTGCGCTTGGAGAAGTTTTCAGGAAGGCAGGATCTGCTTCCAACTCTGACTCTGGTCTTGAGCATCCAGACTAATTCTGTGCAGATATCCTTCCTCCTTCCTTGGAGTCATATATAACATTCTTGGCACTACAAAAATGAAATGCCCACTGGTGTTTGCCTCAGATACATAAGAGCTCTGCATCCAACAAGACAACATCCCTCCATTTTTATGCTCAGATGATCTCTCCAAGAAGGCAGATCTCCTGTCTGTCCTAGTCATCTCTAAATGGTGCCAGATAGCTCTGCCTCTTGGCATTCACATCCTCATGTAATCCTCTCCCCATAAGTATAGACGGGACTTATTGACTTGCTCCTAACCAATAGAATGTGACAGAAGTGATGTGGTTATTAAAGGTTAGGTTATTAAAGAGCTGTGGTTTCCATCATGGGCACCCTCTCACACTCTCTCTTGGGTTGCTCATTGCTTACTCTGGCAGATCCCAGCTGTCATGTTGCGAGGCAGCCGTGTGGAAAGGTTTACATCACTGAGCTTCGAAGGTGACCTCCTGAGACCACCCACCACCATGTGAGAGAGTGAGCTGAGAAACTGGCCTTCCCCAAGGCAAGCATTGAGATGACTGCATCCCTGACTGATGCTCTGATTGCCGCCTGTGAGAGACCCTGAGCCATAGCCACACAGCTCGGACGCTCCTACACTCCTGACCCACAGGAATGGTGAGATTATGCATGTTTGTTGTTTCCAGTTGCTAAGTGTTGGGGTAATTTGTTACACAGCAATAGGTAACTAATATACATTTTCAGTCACAGCCTTTGGAAAAATGTACATAGCCCAGGAGTATCCCCTCCCCAATGGCCAGTATAAGACTAGCAGAGGTACAAAAGAAAGGGTGAGGTCAGGAAGGGGTGTGGGGAATCTGGAGGGTTTCTTTGGCCCCTCAGCCACTTGTCCCTGTTTTTCTTTCCTGGACATTGTGGTCTTTCAGAGCCTTTAGCCAACCGGAAAACAGTCCCCACAGGGTTAAGATGGCTGCAACAAGTAATTTAATACTTTCTTTCGATTGGGTTAGTAGCAAAGGCATTGACTAGTTTTTCTAGCTGAGACAAGGACAGTTTAGCCTGTCTAAATTAAATCTCTTCAGCATCATTGGTTTGAACAGCCACCTCATTTTTGCTCCAGACACTTTATATATTTCTGTTGTTGTTGTTCTGGGGCAGTGGGAGAAGCAAAAATGAATTCTCTTTTCTTAGGTAGGAGGACTGATTGCCTCTACCTACCTGGCGTGATTATTGCGGCACACATGGTTTAGAGCTGCCAAGAAAAGTAATGGATCTGCCTGAATTAGTGCCTGACTCGGGTGAGCACTGAAGCAGAAATTCTCCCTCCTTTTAACACTTTGGCTCAGTGAGGCAAGCTAAGCCCCGTAATCATCATTGATTATCTCATTCGGCATGACTCCTGGGAAATCTTGGGTGAAAGCAAATTGAATCGGATGTTTGCTGCCACTCTTGTAAAAGGGGCCTCTCTTAGATTAATTTCAGGGATGATGGCAGCCCAGAGAAAGAGGCCCTGGAGTAGCGTGGCGAAGGGGGCTGTCTGGCATTGTGAGAAGACACAGCTCGTGTGAACTGAGGTATAGAAAAGTGGCTTTGGAGCAAAGCATGATCTTTTATCATAGAGGATTAGTCACAGGCGGAGGCTCCTTCTCAGATGAGCTTGCCTGGCTGACACCTGGGAAAGGCTGATTGTTAGGGAAGATTAATTGAATAAAGCCCAGTCCCCGTTGTTCCTGTGGGTATCTGAGGCTCCCTAGGGAGGAAGGGGCTGCACAAGTCCTCTTGGGGTAGAACCTCAGGCACAAAGGGAAAAGAAACCCTTTTGAGGACTGTGGGTCATTCTGAGGAATCCTTTGCCCTTAGGGGAGGAAGATGAATGGGCAAAACTTAAAAAGGCCAAGGATTTATTTAATGAGAGTACGATTTGGGGCTGGCTTCTGCTGGAGGCCCAGTGGCATTGCTGAGAGAGCAGTCAGCCTTCAAGCCTGGCCTCCCGGCCACCACCTCCCTCAGAAATAATCCACCTGGCAGGAAGTGGGGCCTTTTTGATTCTGGCAGAGGAGACCCCCCTAAAGGATAGTGGTCATGAAACTGGGCAAAAAAATCAGCACCAACTAGAGAAAGCCAATGATGTGAAACCAGCATGTAGGCACTGCCCTGGCTGGCAAATCCAGCACGTGGGCATCCCAAGTAAAGTAAGTGGGATCACCAGGTGTGAGCATGGGGAGACTGTCTTTGGGAAGATTTTGTGGGTGAGGTTAGTAAGACAGCAACAACACTAATACCTATTATTTACCAAGTGCCTGCTATATACATATAAAATATATATAAATGCTAATAATAGACCAGCAAGAGAGATATTGTTATTGGTAGTGGACAATGTTAGTGCTCCACCCAGATCACTTTGGGTCCCTTTCACCAATTTTGTGCACCTTGGCTTGAGTGTGCACTCTTGCTTCCTACAGCAAACACCCGTAGTTATTTTTCGTGGTATTTCCCTTGCGCTAGTGGAGCTTGCTTTGCAGACCTTGAAGGGCCTCAGAATTTACAGCTGCTTTCCTTTTCCACAGCCCTTGATGGATACAGAAATACGAAAGCCCCAGCCCCTTTGGACAAGGCCAACTCAGAGGTGTAATTCCCAGGCCAGAATTCCCCTGCAGCATGAGGCTGGAGCTGCGCTCTGCAGGACTCTTGTCCGAGATCACACACCTGCTTAGCTCCCTCTGTTTTCCCCTCCCACTCCCCCATTCAACCTCTAGTTTCTCCTGGAAGCACTTCCTTAATAATATAAATTCTCATCTTGGGATCTGCTCCTGGGAAACCTAACTGAAGATGTTATCCCTGATTTGCAAATTAGAAAACTAAAGAATATAGTGAGATGAAGTCAGTTGCTTGCTCGAGGTCACATGAGTAAACGTCTGAGCTGGGATTTACAACCAGTCCTGCCTTGCTGTAGAATTTTTGTTCTTTCTCTCACACACAGAGCTCACTTTCAAAGAGGGGAAGTTCGTGTATGGAAAACTTGGAGAAAAGTTCATGCTTTCACTTTTAGGAGTTTTTTGCCCATGGGACCAAGAATTGACCAAAGTCACAGAAACCTTTTAGCAGCAACTCTTGGGAAGTATGCAATTGACTTGTCAGGATTTCTCAGTACGTGCATTTCATTTGGCTTTTTCTAAAAATTAAATCCAGTAGTCAATAGATCTACCACCTTGAAATTACCCCAAAGAACACCTTTCTTGTAGGTGTGTTTGTAGCTTCTTCTATGCCCAAAGTATCTTCCAGGGCAACGTGGTGCTGGCATGTGGGATATACCGTAGTGAGGGGTCATTGCTTTGTGTTTATAGTCTTCCAAAGCTAGAGGTCAGGCGGCCACTTTCATGATCCTGTCATTGTTGCAGAAGGACTGGCTTATCCTCCTAGGGGCAGGTAAACTTCAGGATCTGTGATATAACTCCAACACTGGTGTTAGGTGCCTGAGAAATTGTGGATTCTTAAGACTGGAGAGGAGAGAAGAGTGATGGAAAAATAGATGAGCAGTGCTAGAGAGGAATTGCTTTGAACTCCAAAAGACTCAGACTGAAATCCTGGCTCATAAATTCTAGCTTCAGACAAATGACTTAACTCTTCCAAGCCTCATTTCCTCATCTGCATGATGGGTATTCTAAATTGTCCCAAAATCATAGAATTGCTCTGATTTTTTAATGAAATGATGTATGCAAAGGACCTGATGTAAGGTTTGGCACATGGTAGGTATTTAGTGATGATACCTGTGTTTGATTTAAGAGCTTAGTTACAAATAGATTTTGCTTATATCAGGTAGGGGGGAATGGTCGGGAGATTGTATAAAATATAGCCGGCATATCGATGTCTGTCTTGTACACTTGAACTCTAACAAAGTGCCTTCCCACTAACCAGTTCTTGTTCTGTGCCTGTAGGGAGAGATGAAGGCAAGACCTGTATTATAAAAGCTCCATATTCTCATAAGAACTGTGCCTTTCACAACTTTTTCAATGATGACAGCAAAAAATATGGAACCCATGACTATGAATTTTTATATCCTGGTGGGGCTCTGAAACTTTTAGACTTGCAGACAAAGAGTTAATGTTTAGGCAGGAATTGCTCAACTAGGTTGGGCTCTGCTGGTTTCAGGGCTACTCAAATTCATTCTCTATGCAGGCCCAGTTGGCCTTGTCTTCTAGGTGTTAAAACTGATGCTCTTGAGTATGAGCTGTGCAGTTGAGACAGAGAACACCGAAATTACCCCCACAGGACACCCGAGGGACTCTTTCCTCTACTTTGACTTGCTTATGATTATAAGAGTTCAAAATAAATACACTCATGAGTTAATGATTCATAAATGATGCCTCTTGGTAGATAGTCCCTGCTGTGGTTAAATTTTGGGAGAGAAGAACTCCAAGACTCTTGGGTGACTAGAATTTTATGATAGAATCCAATTTCTTGAGCCCTGCAAAATTTCTTATGCAGGGTTTTGTTTGTTTTTGTCACTTGAATTGTCTGAAAGTGGCTCTTGTTTGGCCTTTCACTAAGAAAATCTTTCCTGTAAATACACATTGCTCAGTCACATGCATTTTTAAAAAATTAAACCAGCACAGGACATGCACTGAGCGCCAGTGCTTTTGGCTAATAAAGATGTGGAGAGGCCGGGCGCAGTGGCTCACACCTGTAATCCTGCACTCTGGGAGGCCGAGGCGGGCAGATTATTTGAGCTCAGGAGTTCGAGACCAGCCTGAGCAAGAGCGAAACCCCATCTCTACTAAAAAAAAATAGAAAGAAATTATTTGGACAACTAAAAATATAGAAAAAATTAGTCAGGCATGGTGGCACATGCCTGTAGTCCCAGCTACTTGGAGGGTGAGGCAGGAGGATTGCTTGAGCCCAGGAGTTTGAGGTTGCTGTGAGCTAGGCTAATGCCACGGCACTCTAGCTAGGGCAAGAGAATGAGACACTGTCTCAAAAGAAAAAAAAAAAGATGTGGAGAGGTCATGTGTTCATTGCGGTGTTCTGGGTAAAGATCTGGGGTAGGGCAGTGTCGTCTTCCTTTCCAGGGGTGTACAGTCATGTTAGCTATGAAGGACAGTCATAACCTTAAGCAAAGGCATTCCTGGGAGAGCCACCCCCTGTATACCTAAAGATTGAGGTAAGTAGACAGGGCAAGAATCTCTAAAAGTTTTCTGAATTTCTTATCCCAGCCATCCATAATCCAGTCCTTAAAGGTCCTAGAAAAATAATACCTGTGTTCACACCTGTCCCATCACTTACTGAACGTCTGGGCAAGTTCATGATGGAGCACTTGCAGAATGTGGAAATGCTGAGTTTGCTGGGCTGCCAGGAACAGGAACAGAAATAAAATAAACCTTGACAAAATTGATACTGGCCTCTGCTGATGAAAAACGCAGCACGAGGTGGCCAGAGCGCACGTTCGCAGCGTGGTTCCTCGATATGCCTGCTTTCACTCGCCAGACGTCAACAGTTGGCTGTGTTTGGCCAACAGACGTCTCTGATTTAGCTGGGAAAGGAGGGAAATTTTTTTTTCTTTTCACTGCAGGAAGCCCTCTTTATCTCACAGTGTCCTATCCTCACTGCTGCCTTAACCTCTTCTTGCCGCTGTCTGGATGTCTGTCATCTGACTCTCCCAGGAGTGATGTGAGCTGCAACCCACCCCCGACACCCAGCCTCATTTTCCTCAGCTGCCAAACGTGACACAGCCTGCTTCACAGGGTGGTGACGTGCCCAGCATGGGTTAGCGCTTTGCAAATTCAACCCACTTCACTTTCTTTTCTCTCTTCCCTGTTTCTTGCTTTCTCCTTTCTCTTGCCCCATTTCACATGCCTGTCCCTCTATTTCCTCTTTCCTTTATGACGCTTTGATATCTGTTTGATCTCTTTGGTAAATTTCAGACAAGTTTTCTTTAGTCAACAGGAGCTCTGGGTTATTCTGGCTTGTCCTGAAGTAAAAGTTGTAGTCTGTGTGTCTTCTGCTTCTCCACGATTTCTGGGTTGAAGGAGACAAGTCTAAAAGGCACAAAAGTGATTCAACCTTGAGTTAAGATGAAATTTGTCTCTGGACTAATTCAGAAGGTGTTTGAAGAGGATAAGCCAGGATGCATTTTGCCTGGGGGATCTTACAGAAGGTAAAATTAAGTTGCTTCACGGTGAACAGAGAAAATACAATCCCAGTGTTTTGAGATCCACCTAAATAGATGCAAAATCTAGGGAATAAAATAGCAACAGGAGAGTCATCTGAGACTTTTAGAAATCAAAGGGGACATGGTAACAAATTCTTCTACTTGGGTCTTTCACAGTTGAGGGAAAGGAGGCTTGTTAGGTTGAGGGTCTGGTTCAAGGCATGTGGGTATTTAGTGGTCAGGGACCTTTGCACTGAGCGCCCAGTTTTCATTCCTCATCCTGCAGCCTCACCGACTACAGAACCCTTTCAGTGTCTGCATCCTGAATAACAAGAATTAAGCTAGGAATTATTGCAGGCAAAAGGTTACATAACCAATGAAGAGATTATTGAGTAGCGATGCTGACCTTGGCACTGTAAAAAGAGACAAGAAGTCATGGCCCAGAGGGAGGGAAGGAGAACCTTCTTTGACTTTATTGAGCTCTGGGTATAAGCCCTAATTCGGATACTTACCAGCTGTGAACCTAGAAATGCCATTTAATTTTCTTAAACATTGCTTCCCCCATTTGCAAGATAAAGATAATTTCTGAACTGCACATTGTAAAATTTTATGGTGACTTTCCAAATATAGATGGTTTAGTCCAACAAAAGTATTTAATGTGCACCTACTATGTGCAGGGTACTTTATGCCAGGCATGAGAGATTCGAAGATGAACATGGCGAGAGCATGCTACATATGCTAAATGATGAAATGTCATGTTTGCATAAGGGAATAGATCATTATTATTACAACCCCAAGGGCTTCCCCCTTCTCCTTGGAAGCAATGGCTGGAAAAACATCTGTCAGCTCCTCCATCATCCACACAGCTCAGAGCTCTGGGATTTATTGCTCTCAGTAGTTACAAGAACATATAGTACATGATACAATGGTGATTGTTTAAAACAGTTCTCCCGAAATTATTCATATATATAGTATGAGTTTCAAGGGTGACTCACATCTTGTTCTTAAGGAAGAATCATGATCTGTGAGGAAAAGTATAACATGGAATCCAGAAAGCAAGAGCTGAATTTCTCAAATTGCTTTATCCCCAACCTGCTTTAAGGTCTTGGAGTCCTTGTGTAATTTTTCTGAGTGTGAATTTCCTTTATTCTACTCAGGAAGAAGAATCTTGCCCCTACTGCTCCAGAGGTTTATTGTGATGTCAAGATGGCAGTGGGCATGGGAGCATTTTAAAAAATTTATCAGTGCTGGAAAGGAAAAGCTTAGCAGCGGGCCTGACACCTATTTTGGGCCTTTACCTGGGACACCTGGAAAAGAAAGAGGTGAACCAGGCAAATTCCCTTGCAAACTCAAACTCACTAGGAAACAAGATTTCCCAGAAAAACACACAAACAATATTTACCAGCAGAGAGATAAGGAAGAGTCCTTTTCCATGAGCTACTTATACCAGGGTATGCCTAGTCTCTGTCAGTTGCTTATTGTAAATAAATATTAAATTTATGGATTTATAGGATGTGGCTCACTAGAAAATACCACATGGCTATGTAGTTTATTTGCTAATTGTCATGTCTTGCTATTGCTTATAAAGTTTGAATCAAAAATAAACTTGGTCCAGCCAGGCATGGTGGCTCACACCTGTAATCCTAGGACTCTGGGAGGCTGAGGTGGGCGGATTGTTTGAGCTCAGGAGTTGAAGACCAGCCTGAGCAAGAGCGAGACCCCGTCTCTACTAATAATAGAAAAAAATTACTTGGACAACTAAAAATATATATAGAAAAAATTAGCCGGGCATGGTGGCACATGTCTGTAGTCCCAGCTACCCTGGAGGCTGAGGCAGGAGGATCGCTTGAGCCCAGGAGTTTGAGGTTGCTGTGAGCTAGGCTGACGCCACTGCGCTCTAGCCCGGGCAACAGAGTGAGACTCTGTCTCAAAAAAATAAAAAATAAAAAAAATAAAAAAATAAAAAAAAATAAAAATATACTTGGTCCTAGGTATGACCAGTGATTCCTATTGAATCTCATTTGCATAATCTTTGTGTTATGTCAGGTGTCATCATAGGTAGGGCAGAAAAAGGTGTAGGGATGAACAGGAGATGCTCCACAGCTGAACTGGCTCCTCTGTTCAAGTGATGCATGTCATGCTGTTCTTAAACCTCACGTCAAAACCTGAACCAGAATAATCCTAACGCAGGAGAAAACTGACATTTGGGGATTGTGTTGACAGTCTTGACCTTTCTGCGGGAACACTGGTTGGCAGTGTCCTGCTGTGTCTGGTAAACTTTGATGCAGAAGTAAATTTGATACTTGGTATCATCAGTGGTTCGAGATGAGTCTCATTTGTGTTATCTTGGTGCTTTCTCAGGTGTCATCAGATAATGACATCATTTTTTAATATCATCAAGAGAGCTCTGTAAGACCAGTCTAATCTGTAGAGTAAACGTTTTGTGTCTGGGGTGGGGGACATAAGTAAATGATAAAGAGAAACCCAGGCTCAGCACAGTGGCATCTTACAGCACATGCCCAGAAAGCTGGGACAGAAAGGAAATCCCCCGGGCTTTGCCAACTCTGTTACAATCTGTCACAATGCAATCAAAGAAGCAGCAAGTGAGAAACAGCTCTTAGGGGACCCACTGGCCACTCGGTCCACCCAGTGGGCTTAGTCACCAATGTTTACAGCTTGTTTTTAACTCTGTAGCCATAGGTATTCTACTCCATCATTCTTTATTGTTGGATCAGCCGCTCCCAACTAGCCCCTCCAGCTCCAAACCCACCATCTCCTCTGAAGCTTATTAGAACAGTAGCATTCTGCATTCCTATCTCTCCTTCCCTGTCATTCATCTTGAGTTACCTGCACCGCCCAAAATGCGACAAGAACGTGGCAAGCCCAGCCTCCCTTCCGGAGTGCTCTGCCTCTTGGCTCCCTCTTCCACACACTGGCCATTGCTATTTTGAAAGCCCAGTGGTAGAGGCAAAGGCAGACGCAACAGATGGATAGTCTCTTTATTCTAGGTAAAAATACTCTTTAGGGTAATTAACTCAAAAAGGCAAGAAAGATTTTATCTTCTTGGAACTTGCAAAGGCTCACTTTTGCAAACCCCGGACAGAAAGAGAAGAATCAGAGGGAACAGTGGTTCTCTACCTTGACTGCAAAATTACCGAGGGTGCTTTGAAAAAAAAATACCATACCTGGGCCCCACTCCAGACACATTTAATTAGAATTTCTGAGATTGAGGCCCAGGTATGCAATTTTAAAATTGTTTTCCAGGTGATTCTAATGGGTAGCAATAGTTGCAAACCACTGGGGTAGAAATTTTGTGGTCATTTGTTATTGTCCTTATGAAAAAAATCCAGTAGGAAGTGCATTTCAGAGCATAAAATGACTCAGGGCTAAAATATTAATATTTGTTATTGTAACATCAGCTGCATAAAATGGAAACCCAGATTTAGACCAGAGCATTAAGTCAACCCATGTATGAAATGATTTCCTTTGATGTTATGACACTAACAGGGCCTGAGATGGTAGTTTCTGATGGGAATGTGCTTAATGACCTGAGTCCATCTATGAGCCAGAGAAATACCCTGATTTGACTTCTTCGTTTTCAAGTTTACCAACTTGAAGGGCATATTAATATTTTTTCCTTTTAATAAAATGACTTGCTACTGGGATCTTATGAGAAAATGTGTGATCCCTGTTATGTCAGAGATATGACCCTTCTTACCTCCTTCCTACTCATGGAAGAGCTGGCACCTCTGTTCTCAGGAGAAGCAGCACAGAATTTGTATGTTATTGCAGAAATTATGAACTCTGCAGACAAATGGATCACATTAAAGGACCCAAGGGGGAGACATATTTGTAGTCATTGTCTGCACATGAGAAATTTTTCTCTGCATAATTTTGTTCTTAAGGATGATGGAATGAGGTCTACTTTAATTAAATGCATAAAGAACACTAATCCACTTTGAAAGGCACTGCTAATCCACTTACTGGTGGCCAAGCTATGTAGATACTAATGGGACTTTCAAGAGAACAGGAATAAGAGGAGGTCAATTTATAGGAAATACTCACTCTTGGAACAGGCACTCTCTTGTATATATTCCTCATGGTCAATGGCTATCCAGCAAGCCCAAAGTCAGTCCATCATACCCTGACTAACTCATGGCAATGTCTTCATTAAGGGGCTGTGTATATAATATAAACAGAGTCCGGTAAGTAAGGAAAGTAAGAAATTGTGGGTCTGTTTACATTTTGGTTCCACATTAGTTTTGTCTCCTGTTAATAAACTTTTGTGTATGTACTCCACACTCCAAGTTATTTCTGTACATATTATTATGGCTTCGCATTTCAGTCCTGAGGGAAACTTAAAAAATAAATTATGTGCTACTGCATTTATTATTGTTATTATGAATAGTTTTATGATATTGTTTTTATTTTTTTTTCACTAAATAGACACTGGAACTTCTATAGCAAATTACTCACTCAGAATGTAACCATTGTTCTGGAAAGGCTTGAATATTTTCAGCACAAGGAAAGAAAAGTATATCAGCATCATTTTGATTGGAAAAATAGCTGAGCTGTCTAAGAAATATTCCATGGGGAAAATCATTAAAAATACAAGCTCTTCCAGGCTCGGTGGCTCATGCCTGTAATTCCAGCACATTGGGAGGCCAAGGTAGGAGGATTGCTTGAGGGCAGGAGTTCAAGACCAGCCTGAGCAATACAGCGAGACCCCCATCTCTACAAAAAAAAAAAAAATAGCTGAATGTGGTAGTGCACACCTGTAGTCCTAGCTACTCAGGAGGCTGAGGCAGGAGGATCACTTGAGCTCAGGAGTTTGATGTTGCAATAAATTGTGATTAAACCAGTGCACTCTAGCCTGGGTGACAGAGTGAGACTCTGTCAGTTAAAAAAAAAAAAAATACAAGCTCCATGGCTGGCTTCAGAATCTCCTCTGAGAATCTTGCAATACTCCACTAAAAAACAAAAACAAACAAACAAAAAACTCCTTATGTGATTCTGACAGACTCAATAGTCTATGTTTGGCAATTAGCCATGTGCTCATTTAGTGCTGAAGTGGGGAGAGTAAATTTGCATTTATTATGTAACTGGTACATTCACTCTTATATTTATTACTCATAATGATTTTATAAGATAGGGATCACTATATTGATTTTACACTTTAGAAAACTGTCCCAGAGTCACACAACTAAGACAACTAGTGAGTTAGAGATTCAAACTTTGGAGTTGCCTTGAAGCTAATTCTAAGGCAGAGTAATATGAATAATGTATTATCACATGAATATATATATATATATATATATGTATCTATTCAGTACATATGAATACATACTGAATATATAGGTATGTATTCAGAGTATATATATACTTATATATGTGTGTGTATGTGTGTGTGTGTATATATATATATATATATATATACACACACACACATATATACTGAAGGCACTGGAGAGCAGGCAGGAACTGGAAAACTGGAATGGATTTTACCCTTGGAAGAAAGAACCAGTGGACCAGCGCTGAGTGAGTGTTCCATTTTTTAATAACTTTTAACATGAACAAAGGTCTCACTCACTCAGCACTGTGTTTGTAGGCTAAAACTTGCTAAAAATTCAGTCTGACTGGCTTAAAGAACTGGAAGACAGAGTTCAGGGCTACCCTAGCCACTGCAAAGAGAAGAGGAATTCTTAAAAAGTAAGAACCAGAAAGGGGGAGCCCCAAATTCTCTGTAGAAACTGGTCCCAGTTCCCTTGCTGATCATTCAACCATGGATGCATGGGACAGAATCCGAGTATCCCGGTTAAAGTTAAAAGAACTAAACTGAGATCTGAACTGCCAGTCACTGCTGGGAGCAGAGATTTGACTTTAAATATAAACAAGCTAAGTGCCCATTAAAATAAAACAAAACAATAAAAACAAAACTCTTTGGAGGAACATAACAGAATCCAGTGTCTCTACAATACAATACCCAGAATGTTGAAAATGCCATCTAAACTACTAGACATGCAAAGAAATAGGAAAATATGACTTATATGGAATAGAAAAGAAAAATATGACTTAAATGGAAACCAACCTCAAGGAAGATGCATTTTGCGTCTTAACTCTCCTAAGATATAATGGCACCTGACAGGAAGGGAGAAGTGAGCTGATAAAAATGATATTCAGGCTGGGGGACCACCTGTTTGTGGGTGTGGAAGCTCCAGGGAGGGATTATCAGTCAAAATCACAAGTTCTATAGATGTGTGGAAAGGTCTTGCTTCTTATTTGTTGGTGTCTCTCCAAAGGCTGTAGCACAATGGCAAGCTTTCCCTGGACAGAAACTCTACTACTGCAGAGAGGTGGCCAGAGAGGTACAAGGATTGTATAGCACAGTTTCTATGGGGCCCTGCTTATGCTTAGAGAATGTTTCAAGGAGGGAAAGGTCAATAGTTTGGAGTGCTGCTGAGAGATCAAGTAGGGTGGTCAATATTTTTGTGCCTCAATTTACTTGCTTGTAAATTAGACAAAGTTCAGATTAGCAGCTCCTATATAGCAAAGAGATTCTGTAAAGCAGTTAAAGTACTGAGCTTTGTACATTCAACCCCTAATTCCACTCTGGTATATTTTAAAAGACTCTTATATAAGACATCCTTCACTCCTGTGAGGGATGTGGTTTAAATCATAAAAACACCAACATATGTACAGAGTTTTCTATATATGTACTTTCAGATTTGCCCTTTGAAGTGTGTTTGGGTCCTGTTTTTCAGATGCCATCATTCAGAGCACCAGTCCTGCCAGTCCCTTCTGCTCTTGCTCCCAGCCATGGTCAGCTCCCAAGTGTGATACAACACATCCACATTGATGGAGCTCCCAGGCTATGTCTCTTTCAAGCTGTTTTAATCCAAGTTCCAAAGGTCAGTACAAAAACGTCAGTGGTTTTTGCAACGGAGAGAAAGGATTTTGTTATAAGGTTTATGCTTTCACAGAATCATTATAGAGTTTATGTGCCAGGGTGGAGAATTTACCTGTCATAATGGCCTTGGTGGCAAGTTCATCCACGGGAAGAAATTTCCTGATGAAAACTTTATGCTGAATCATATGAGTTTTGGGATCTTACCCATGACAAATGGTGGACCCAACAGAAATGGTTACTGGTTTTTTAATCTCCACTGTTCAGACTAATTGGCTGGATAGCAAGCATATGGTCTTCAGTATGAATAATGTGAAATCTATGGAATGCTTTGGCTGTGGGATTAGCAAGACAACAGGAAGATCACCATTGCTAAGTGTAGGTAACTCTCATAATTTGATATTGTGTTTTATCTTAACCACCAAACAATTTCTTCTTCAGCTAAAGAGAGTGCTCCACCCACCCCCCCTTCTAGTCTGTTCTCATATCCTGTAATCTTTGGGCTCTCTTTTGCTGTGGTTTTTTGGGTTTCATATCTTCTTTACTTGCTTCCAAGTCTAGCCAGACTTCACATTTAATTTTTGATTATTAAATTAAAGCTAAAGAAGAAGAAATATGCTTATGTCACTGCAGTGGGCACCTTCTCCTCTGCTCTTACATAATCAAAAGAGCAGCAGCACAAACAACAACAACAGCGACGACATGCAGAAAGCTTCCTGCTCATCACTATGGCGGGCTAACTTCTACTGGCAACATCCAAGAGATTAAAGTTCTTCTACCAATGGCTCTGCCCTTAGGGTTTCAGTTTTCTAAATTTGCTTTTTCTCTTTCCAAAATGTCTTTCCCAGGAAACACATTCAGTCCTCCAGGTAGAGGTCAACTTTCTTAATCTGGAAGCACACGTGATCTCAGAGAATACACTCTCTATATATGCGTAGAGCACTGACCCATGGTCTGGCTACGCAAGTACCTTGACACACTTGAGGTAGCCATATGGTTCTCAGTAAGAAGCTCACTTTACAGGTTATAAAAATTCAAATGGAAACATGAAAACTGCTTTCAAATATTTGAAAGAATAGTAGAAGAAGGAACAGCCTTTTTCTGTTTCCCCTTAGAGTACAAAGCTAAGAACAAATGGTAGAAGAATTTTGGTTGGGCAGATATCAGCTTCACTTAAAGAAATGCCCGCTAACTTTCAGAGCTTGCATTGGTTGCTGTGAGCAACCCCATCACAGTACCCATGGCAAGGTGACCATCAAGCAGATAGATGGTCAAGGGGATGGCCCTACAGTGGAACCATGTCTGGAGAAGAAAACTTGAAAGATGCCATGATTTACTAATTTCCCTTCTGCTCTCCCACATATTATAGGAGTATCACAACCAGATGACACAAGATTGTCTTCATTAAGGACATGGATGATTTCTCACCAGCTATTTCTCAGCTACGGTCCTCAAAGTTCAATCCTGTTATCAACACATAGTTAAAAGATACCCATTCCGACCTCACGGTAGAGGTGTCATTTCTTCTCATGGATTTGCTTTATTATTTTTATTTTTCATGTTTCTCTGTAATTCTTAGAGACAAGTCTACAACTCCAACAGAACAGGTCTTGTGAGAAAAGTATGTATGCCAACTTGATGTTTTCCATGTTTGATTGTTAAGTGAGCTCAGAAGGGAAAAATTAATTAGGCCAAAGTTTATGGTCAAGATATTTTGTGCTGCAATTAATTTCTCATATCTTTCATTTCCTCTGTGGAATGTTAGGAGCACATGGTTATTGGAGAACTCTGTTTGGGGTGAATCAGGCTCTCTTAGGTCTCTTTAATATTTGCCAACCCTTCTACTTAACTTCAAATGTCATGCTTAAGCATATGTTCAGGGTTTACCCTGAGGCTTTGCTTGAAGGAAAAGCTCACAGGCAAAGTAACAGGCAACGGCTTATCTGTTAAGATTGTCCAGATTTATAGCAGAGAGCAGAGAGCATAGGATCTCTGAGTGGTGATTTGACTTTATTCCCATTGCAATAAGGGCAATTAGCCCCTTACAAGTAGAATGAAGAAGTAATTTATGATTGTAAACATAAAATGCTTCTCATGAAAACTGTTCCTTTATTACTGTGATTTTAAAGTTCAGCCTTTTTGGGGCTGCTGTTTCAAAGACTAATAGACTACTAACTAGCTAGCTATGTGATCTTGGACAAGTCAATATAAACGGCTTGAATTTCATTGATAAAATAATATGTGGATCATATGTATGTTTTTCAAAATATCTTACTTCCAAACACCACATAATTCAAAATGTCAATGTGCATTGGTGGGGGGGGGCACAAATATTTTATTTTTCTCTGAGCTTTTGTCTTCATGCAAAATATCTTGCTGATGAGCATAGAGTTCAAAACGAAGACATCTTTATCCCTGTTCTATCAAGTTTTATACTTGTCATAATACTTAGTTTTCTATTTCTAATTCCCTCTTGAATTTAGACCAGTTCGTGTGACTTATGGGTTAATATTAATACAATGTGAGCAGAATAATATATACAGCATCTAGAATTAAGAGTGAATAATGATTCTTCATTTTCTCTCTCTCTCTCTCTCTCTCTCTCTCTCCTTTTACTGTAACTAGCCTGGGTCTCTGAGTGAAGATGATGTTGAGAAAATACCTCCAACTACAAACAATGAACATGAATCTTAAATGAACATTTGCTATGCAAACCATTGAGATCGGCGGAATGTTTGTCACTACAGCAACACCTAGCTTATTCTGACTAGTATAACTTCCTTCATCTATTTCAAGTAGATTATGGACAAGTAGCATTTTTAGGAATTTACCAATTGTCACTTAGGTCAGAACTGACAGATAAAACATGCCCTTGATGTTGTAATACCACCTAGGAGGAAACTTGGCTATTGTAGATCTTCAGTTTACTCATCAGTCAGCAAAGGCTTGTAAGTGATTCAAACTAATCAAACTGTTGGCCCCACCTAGTACCATTTCTCATCTTCCTATAAAATATTTAGTAAACACAAATATTAGTCAAAAGTGAATTATAAAGGACCACCTATATTCTTAAAATAGAAGAGCATATACAAATAATTATTAGACACAAACCACTGTGCAGGTTGCAGTTGTTTTTGTTGTTGTTATTGTTGTTTCTGTTGTTACATGTGGAGCAGAATAACATTTGCTACAACGAATTGAATCATTTTGAGAGTGAGAGATTTGGCTCTGATCCAAATTTACCAAAATGACACATGCGTTCTCTGAATTAGCTATTTAAGATAATTCTCTTGAAAACAGGGCTTGGAAAAGCATGTAATACAAGAAAGAAGAGAGTTGTTTAAGTGTGCTAATGGCTGCCTTACTGTTTTCATTCTCCTGGGATCCTTCCCTCTTCTGTTCTATGGGCTCTCCCTGTGTATTCTCATCTCCCTCATTTTCTAATAAAGGGACTCAGCAAAGGAAGAAGAAAATATTTCCTGGGTGATGTTGAAAGCATGCAAAAAATGAGGCTGTGTGCTGTACTGAACAGCAGGACCAGCCTCGGGGTGTTTGCCTTGGGTGTTCTAGGTGCTCTGAGGCGGTTTCAGGAGGGCAACTTTTGGAAGAGGGATAACTTGGGGAGCAGAAGGAGAGAGCCAGGCTTTTAGGGTACAAAAGCAGATCTGAAGGCCAAAGGGGAAATCAAGTCAGAAAGCCAGAAGTGCTGTCAGAAGAGGCAGTCAACAATAAGAATGAGCAACAGGGATTCTGGAGACTGTCACAAAACCGATCTCTGCTTTCCTTCCAGCTTCGTTGTTGTACTACTGCAAGCTCTGCTATACTTGCTTCAGAAAGGTCACAGAGATGGAGCTTAGTCCCTGTGGGATCCAGCTGCCATTTTGTGACCTTGAGGATGACCTCTAGCCTGGACTCCAGACCAGAATCCCTAACTCTTCCCTCCCAGCACAGCAGCTCTCCTTCTGTTGCACTCTGTCCCAGCGAGTGGCTTCTCTGTCGCTTGGGATTGTATTCCAGGCCAGCCCCTTGGGGTAAACCTCAGTTTCTCATTTTCCCTCACCACCTTCATCTACTCAGTTGCAAGTTCTGATATTCTTACTTGAGAAATATCCATCCCATGCAAACTTCCTCTCTGTCCCTGTTGTCTCTGGAGGGCTTTCCTGCCACAAGTTTTCCTGCCCCATTTCTTCTGACACAGGATGTCACAGTTGACCTCTTGGAGAGGATGTGGGTGTGTTAGGATCTCAGACATAACAGGATGGGAGAAACGGCGGATTGTGTTTTTTGTTTTTTTTTAAGAACCAGTGAGCCCCTGGGAAGTTAATTCACAGGGTTTGGAAAGAAACCTGCCAATGTGAAGGTCCTTTCTGCCAGGTGCCTGGTCTGTCTCCAGGTACCAGGGGCCATCTTTCCTCTACTTCTGGGTGCCACCACAAGTATCCTACATCTTGACAATCGTGGCCCAAGGGAGTGAGACCCAGAGAGACACTGAGGAGCTCCTCTCCAACATCTGGCTGCTGCCTGAGAACCCTCTTCAGCTTGGAATGGTTGATGCCAGAAATGACCATCCATTTCAAGAAAGACCCTGGCTCTATCCCATTGGGATGTGGTCTTATGGTACCTACCAGGCAGATACCCTTCAATAAAGTACAGTGCACCTAATATCTACAGAAGTGACACACAGAGAAGCCAGGCATGGGAGGCTGAGGTAGGGAATTGGATAAAAAGGGACAGCCCTGGAGCACTTAATCTGAGACTGCTAAGGGCCTGGCATTGTAGAGACAGGGCAGTGGGTATTTCCAAGCAGGCATGATACTCATTCCCATAAACGGTAAAGCTGAATGTTCAGATCAACCTGAGACAATGACTGTATTTGAGCAGGGAAGGATAGATTTTGGTATGTTTCTCCTAATGCCACATACTTCATCTAATTTAATCTTCACAATAGCCTGTCAATACATCCAGAAGCAAAGATGTGAAAAGATTAGATCAGTAGTTCTTGAACACTTTTAAAACTTACTGAGAATCCTAAAGAGCTTTTGTTATGTGGGTTATTTCTATCAATATTTATCTTATTAGAAATTAAAACAGAAACATTTAAAATACAAGAATATACAGGCACATATTCCATTGGCCATCAAAATGATGACCACGTCACAGGTCTCATAGGCTCTGGAAAACTCCATTGCACACTCGTGAGTGAATGAGAGTGAAAAAGATGAAGGACATTGTAGTATTATTATAAAAATAGTTTGACTTTGCATAGCCTCAAAAGGGTCTCAGGGACCCTCAGGGGACCCTGCACCATACTTTGAGAACCACTGGATTGGATAATTTTCTGAGATGACATGGCTGGTAAATGTGGAGCTGGTATTGTAATCCAGGTCTGTCTGGCACTAGACCAAATGTTCTTTTACTGCTGTTGAAAACTTGACACTGCATAGGAAAGAATCCAGAAACGTATCCTTACCTAAATGCCTGGGAGAAGAACAAGCAGTAGAAACCCACACAATAGGCAGAAGTTGTCTCTACTGGAATACAGATGTCTTCTGATTAATTTGGCATTTGGTTTTAGGGGATTAGCAAACACACTTGCTTGGGCTTTCCATGTGGTCCCTTTCCTAGGATGGAGGTCCATGGTGTCCTCACACACAGCCGAGTCCATGTGGGGCACGAGGGTGGTCTACCTAGCAAAGACACGTGGGGCAACATGAGACAGACTCTCCGCCAACATCATGCTACTGCTTTTGATGCTGGCAGAAAAGCTGGGCTCGTAGCTCAACTGACTTCCTGAAATCAGACATTGCCATTAGCCCCCGACACTGACTGAAGTACAGTATCTCAAATGAAAAGCATTTAAATTCAATTTGACTGCTCTTTCTAAGAGCTTTCTGAATTCACAGTGAAAAGCAGCATCCATTAACCCTGTGCCTCTGCCTCACCCTGTAGACCAGTAAGCCTAATTCTCTTTTGCATCATGGAATCCCAGTCACTTGGGTGCATGGAGGAGGAGCTGCAAACAGGAGCTCATTTCTCAGGGCCATCGTGGTGTTGGCTGAGCCAAATGTCAGTCCTTAAGCTGTGGCCCAGGTAGGCTGGGATCTGAGGATGCTGCAGCCTTCACCTCAGGAAAGCATGGCTCCATTTCAGGTCTGCTGGTGACACACTCCTCCAGATTTATTCTCTTTCATAGTGACTGTTGCCTGCCTTGTTCAGAGAGATATTTACCAACAGCGTCCCATTGGCTCAGTTCTTGAATTCATGAAAGCCCCTTTGAGGAGGAGTACATCTGTAAGTGCCTGGAAATCAATGCTATTTAGCCAGTGGGTGTGACCTTTCAGACACAGAGATGATTTCAAAATGGCATGCGAAAGATACCATTGAGCGATTCCAATGCAACACTCAGAATTTCCAATACCACTTTAATTATCCTCTCTGGCAAAAAAGGAGAAAAAACCCAAGCTTGGTTTGCTTCTGAGGCAGCTCTCAAAGCTGAAGCAGGGCAGCTGGTCCGATCCACAAGAAGGGCGTGGAATGCCCAGTGATTACCCCTTTGTCAAGGTCACATCCAGGTGACTTCAGCGTTCCTGGAGGATAAGAACACCTGTGGTTGGGAGCAGCCAGGCAAAACTTGAGCCGAAGGCCTTGGGTTCCTGCTTTGTGATTCGATCTGAGAATATCCTCTCTGCACCTCCACTTCTCCATCCATGGAATAGGGCAGTTCTACCACAGTGGTTGCTGTATTTCCCTCAGAGACTCAGGACAAGGTTTTGAAACCTGTGAAGTGTTTCTCATTTTTTAAAACCATCCTTTCAAAAGCAATATACATCTGTTTTTATAAAGTTAGATCTTAGAGTTTAGCTAAAATAAGAAACTAAAAATAACTTGAAATCCCATCACCAATTTTTTTCTAGGCACACATGCTTTCTTATTTATTTATTTATTCCTAAAATGGGATTATATCGAACATACTTGGACACACTGTTTGATAACCTACTTTGTTACTTCATACTCTCTTTTTTTTTTTTGAGACAGAGTCTCACTCTGTTGCCTGGGCTAGAGTGCCGTGGCATCAGCCTAGCTCACAGCAACCTCAAACTCCTGGGCTCAAGCAATCCTTCTGCTTCAGCCTCCCAAGTAGCTGGGACTACAGGCATGTGCCACCATGCCTGGCTAATTTTTTCTATATACATTTTTAGCTGTCCAATTAATTTCTTTCTATTTTTGGTAGAGACGGGGTCTCGCTCTTGCTCAGGCTGGTCTCGAACTCTTGAGCTCAAACGATCCACCCGCCTTGGCCTCCCAGAGTGCTAGGATTACAGGCGTGAGCCACCGCGCCTGGCCCTTCATACTCTCTTGAGGGCAGCTTTCTGAGTCATTCAATATTTTTCTGATAACATAACTTCTGATGATTGTGTAATAGTCCATTGTGTATTTTTTAGCATAATTTATTCATCCGATTGCTTAGTATTGGACATTCACATGTTTTTCTCTCTTTCTCTCTCTCCCTCCCTCCCTCCTTTCCTCTTCCTTCCTTTTCTTTTTTCTTTCTCTCTTCTTTTTCTTTCTGTCTCTCAGTCTCTCCCACCTGCTCCCTCTTCCTCCTTTCTGTCTCTGTCTCTCTCTGTCTCTCTGTCTTGGCAGTTAGAAATGATACAGCTGGATGAGTCCACCCCTCACCCCCACCCCATGGTGATACCAAGAGCAATTGCTTTAGATACATGATGCAGCAAGCACATTACTCAGACTTGGCTGGCCTACTCTTTCCTGGGATTTTGAATCTAAACCAAAACATTGCGGAGAACAGTGAAAGGGTTAGAATGCCTTCATTCCAGACAGTGCAATCAAGCAGTGTGTGCTACCAAGACAATTTGTATCTGCTCCCCATCCATTTCAACCCTGCTTCTTCAGCATTCCCCCTTCCCAATAATTCCGTAAGATCCTGCAAATCCCTTCAATGAATTTCCATCTGCCCTAAAGTAGCCATTGCCCATTTCTGTTGCTTATTGCAAAAAAAAAAAAAAAAAGAAAGTCTCTAGCAAATGCAATCAGGAAACATCTGTAGATTGTACAGTACTAACCTGACATTTTAACATTTTAAATTAATCAAAGGAATGGCTTACAGACATTAAAATTAAGGGAAAGACTATAATCTTGGTTATACTGGGATGTAGTTTATTTTTCTCCTTCGCGAATGCATATTTGCCTCTGGAAACAGTAAACTTTTGTACTTCTTTAGCCTGCCAAGTAAATTGATATTGTTTAATTTGCTAACAAAATCTATTAGTGTCTTGGCTGGAAACCGTTGGGGATAAGTTTCAGCCCAGACCCAGTATTTATAGGCTATTTATGAACCTCAGAAAAGAAAGATTTACTATCATTTTTATGGAAATGCTGGCAGGACCATAACTATGGTAACGCAGATGGCATAGTTGTAAAATGCATATGTACGTGCGCATAAAAAGAAGCACGGTTAGGTAAATGGATGTTCGGATCGCCTGTGAGAGAGAGGAGCCTTGCTGCGGCTTGGTTTCTGGTCATCCATATGGCCTAGCAGAGAGAGTGACAGGATGACTTGTTTTTGCAGTCCTTTGTCTGATTTTCTTTAAGGATCCACAGTCGAACTTCCTTAGCATCTTCTTATTGTTCCTATTGTTCTCCCAGACCAGGAGTTCTTTGGGAAGCAAACCCTCTTGAGAACTGGCCTTTGGGAATTCACCAAGGATCACCCACGGCTTCCTACTTAGAACCAAGAGCAAAACTGTGACACTCAGGACCGCTTAGGAGCCTCCACCAAGCTCCCTATCTTGCTGTAATAGGTGGTGAAGGGACACATAGTACCGCAGACCAGGGCACAGCTACTACAACATGTGCTTAAGAATAAGACCAATTTGGGATGTAGAATCCGATGGAACTAGTTTTGAATCCAGTTCATCCACGTTGACCTGACTTTGAATAATTTATCCAACCAATCCCCTAGTATTGGACATTCTCTGTAAACACTTAGTTTCTTCACCTGTAAATTCTTTCAAATTGTTGTGAGGATTTATGAGATAGTGAATGCCTGGTAGGTAGTAGGTAGTCTTTAATGGTGGTCATTATTATTTTATAATAATTATATTTGCCAGTAAGATATTTTGGGGTTTAAAGAACTCCATAAGCCCCAAGTAATGGGTTTATTGACAGTGTACATATGGGAATTAGAAAAATAATAATTCCAGCCACATTAGTAGTAATGAAAATGGGAAAGTTAAGCAAGTAGGGCCAGGAGATCCACGGTATGTCTGGGCCTCACAGCGTATGGCTGGATTGTCACTCAGCATCTGAGAAATTTTCCGAATGGCAACAGCTAGAGCCTGTGGCTCTGTAGTCTAAGGTTTCTCTACTAACTTGACTCCCCTTTCTGTTTGTGCTACTTCTTTTTTTAATAAGAACTAAAATTTTATTTTAGATGTTATTCATTCATTCTATTTTAAAAATAGAATATTTTTATCTGTAATGGCTTCATAGCATCCCATAATATGGTGTACCATAGCATATTTAACCAGTTTTCCCCTACTAATGGACCAGTAGATAATTTGGCTACTACAAACAATATTTCATGACATTGTCTTGATTATCCTTGACTACATAATTTATATCTTTATTTCTTTTAGAAATAGGGTCTTGCTCTAGGATGGAGTGCCGTGGTGTCATCATAGCTCACTGTAGCCTCTAACTCCTGG